>VZUI01077096.1:0-18136 GCA_013401135.1 Cettia cetti
GCGGCGGGGCCGCGGCGGGTGCGACGGCGGGACGCGGCGGAGCTGCCTCTCGCCATGGGCGGTGGGTGCCGGGCCCGGGCCCCCCCGGCCGCGGGGCTGCGGCTGCTGCTCGCCCACGCCGTGCTGTTCTGCGCCGCCGGGAGCGCCGTCGGCACCGGCTCCGGTACGCGGGGCGGGACCGCACCGGGAGAGAGGGAGGGAGACGCGGGGGACTCGGTACCGGTGGAGCGGCGACATCCCGAACGGGGGGCATTCGGCGCCGGGGGACGCGAGGGGACCTGATCTCTCAGGGTCCAGTACCGGGAGTCCCGGGGAAGCGGGGAGCGCTGCGGGACCGGGCCGCGGTCCGGCAGATCCCGGGCGGGATCGCGCTCCTCACCCCGGCTGATCCTCGCCCGCCGGTGCCGAATGACACCGAGGGCAGGCAGGGTGGGCAGGGGCCGCTGGCAGGAGCCCCACGACCCCCGCCCGGGTCAGGGTGCCCGCAGCCCCGCAGCCGCAGGTTTTGGCCCGTCACGCCTGGCTGCGAGCGAAAGCGCCGGGGTAGAACAAACTTCCCCTTCGCCTCCCGCAGCGGCCGCGCAGGGACCACACGCAGGGCCCGGGGGAGACATCGGTGGCCCGAGGCGGCCGGGGACGCACGACAGGGCTGGAGCCCCGCCAGGACCGCGGCCACCCCGGGCCGGCCCCACCACCGGGCTGAGGGCCCGTGCCCGGTGCTTCCGGCAGTCTCCCGCCCGGGACGGGGGAGAGGGGGACGGTCCCCGTGCGTGCTGGCAGCCGGGGCCCTTCCCGCTGTCCCCAAACACACCCCGGGGACGCTGTGGCTGGCAGTGGGGATGGAGGGCTGGGATCAGCAGGGATGGCTCTGGTGGCTTCAGCCATCCTTTCGTTCCCATGCCCATGTGCTGTAGGAATTCACCACGTGCTGCCCAACCTCAGGCACGCCAGGAGATGTCAAGGAATAATGCTGATTATGGCAGGCACCCATGGAGCATGTGGTTAAGTAAACCCTTTCTCAAACCTCATCAGCTCTGCCCCCAGCCCCTACAGTGCAGGTTTCTCCAGATCCTTACCCAGGCCATTGATTCCAGTCCCTCTTCTGTGAAATGTTCTTATTCCCTGAAGAAAAACAGCATGGACTTGAGGCCCTTGTCAGATTTTACAATTCCTCTCTAAAGTAACATTCTCAGCAAAACAAGCCCAGGCACATGGGCTGCATCTCTCGAGGGTCCTTGCCTGTGTTCAGCTGCTGCCAGTGGTGACCCTGTCTCCAGCAGCCTGCCCACGTCAACCTTCCACTGTGGGAAGCAAGGTGCCCTCACCCAAGAGTCCCCAAAACGTGCACAGGCTGAACATGCAGTGCAGCAGGCACCCTCATTGCAGGGGAGCGGGACTGTGCAGAGCAGGGGGTGTTGCCCTTCCACTGCCTGCACCCCTTCCCACCCCATCCTGCCAGGAGAGCAGGGATTTCTCCGTGCTGGAGCAGCTGGGTCTCTGCAAAACCAGTGACCTCAAGGTGCAGACTTTCCTGTTTTGGCCGTGAGCATTCCAGAAAGGGAACGTGACCCGTGGCTGCATGGATCCCATGGCCATGCAGAGGGCAGCCATGTCAGCTCTGCAGGGGACTCCAGGAACTGGGGCGTGACCTGGCAGAATGTGACAGGTCCAGCCACCAGAAACAGTGGGGCTGGGTGACCCCAGTGTGGCTGGGGAGGTGGCAGGCACCCCAGTGCAGGGCACATCAGCCGCATCTGATGAAAGGAGGGCCCCCAGGGGATGGACCTGGCTGTCACTGGCTGGGCTGGACCACAGGTGGTGAGGACAGGCACGGGACAGCCTCTGCGCTGCTCCTTCTCTGGCTTGGCCTCTGAGAGTTGAGGACAGCTGGAGCCAGCATCTGTGTGTCCTTCTGAGCACAGGACAGGGCCTGGGGACACGCTGGGGACCCACGTGCCTGAAGCAGCTGGGACAGATGCAACGCTGGAATGATGCAGCCCTGGAGCTGACTGCTGCACAGCACGATCAAAGCAAATTTCATTATGTGAGGGAAAAAATACCTGGGATACATGATATACATAAAAGAAGGGCTCTTGTCCAAGCCTCAATTAGGGAGGGAGATATCTGATTGAGAAATTAGGGGAACTGTGCTGTGCCCCGAGGTGCTGTCAGCAGAGCGTCCGGGCTCTGCTTCTCCCCAGCGTTGCGCCAGGAGGACCAAAGCCCTAATCTAGTCCTCGGATCTGCTCTCAAAGACCAAATAACAGGATGTTGGGCTGAGGCTGGGATCTCCTGCTCACTTCATATTTGCTGCTCAGAGCACTCCACTTGACTCCTCACAGGCTGCACCTTGGCTCTGAGCCACGGTGTTTGTTCTCTGTAGACTTCTCTGGCTGTGAGCAGAGCCAGGCTGGTCCCAAGGTGTTTCTCAGTTTTCCCTGCAGATATTGCCCTTGGCTGCTAACTTGCCTTCAGGCCTGCAGTTTTGTTCAAGTGTCCTTGCAAAGTAAACCTGACCTTCCTCTCAGCAGCCATTGCACAACTCACGGTGCCAAACAGGAGCAGTGGCAGCACCCCAACGTCACCGTGTGCCCGAGCCGCCGGCAGGGGCAGGGCGAGCACAGGCCCCGCTGAGTGAAGCACGGTGGGGGCCTCTGGCAGAGCTGCTTTGCATTCACGTCTGTTTACATTGCCGTGGTCTGCGCCTCCTCCCAGCACATCCCCTCCGCAGTGGGGCTCACAGAGTCAGCCTGCGCTGCAGAGTGAAGCCAGAGAGCCCTGGGGCCGTGTCACCCCTTCAGCCCATCCCGGGCAGGCGGCCTGGCTCAGGTGCAGGGGGAGGATCACTGAGCCCACGTGGAACACAGCTGTGGCCCTGGCACGCTGCTCCTGCTCATGGTGCTGCCAGAAGTGGTTGCAGATGACAATCTGGCTGTGGTGTGTGTGCTGTGAACCGTCCGTGGGCCCGAGAAAACCTTCCTGGATCAGAAAAACAAGTGCGTAAGCACTCCATCGTCTTCAAAGCCTGCGGCGGTGGGGCCGTGTCCCATGGAGCGAGCCCGGCTCCATCCCGGCCATGATTCACCCCAGGTTGCTTTGGCTGCGGTTTGCAGAACGGATGTTGTCGCCGAAATGTGGCATTTTTCAGCGGTGATGGAGCGTGTGCACCAGCCCCGGCGGCACGGAGCGGAGGGGCCGCGCTCCCCGAGCGCGCCGCCAGCGCTTTCCCCATACCTGGAGCCGTGCTGGCAAGGCCAGCGCAGGATTCCTGGCCGGGGCGTGGAGAGGCACGGAGCTGCTGCAGAGGGAGGCTCCGTGAGGATGTGAGGGGGTTGGTGTCGCGGGCCAGGACACGCTCCATCCCCTTCCCACCCTTTTGGCTGGAACATGCGGCTCCCACCCCACCTCCGGGACCCCGCGGCACTGACACTGCGCTGAACCGTGGGAGGAGGCGGCCCGGCCAAGCCCGGCACGCTGCCAAACCCGCCTCGGAGGAGGGCTCGGCACGACGTGCCACCGAGCCCCGCACCGGGGAGGGCCCCGGCACAGCGAGCTCCTCCTGGCTCCCCAGATCAGCTGGAGAGACGGGGCAGGACACGACTGCTGTGCCGGGGCCCGTGGCACGGAGCATCCTCCCAGCCCTGTGGCTGCGGCGCCCACAAAAGCCCGGCTTCCCGCGGGTTGCACCGGGCACGGCATGGGGCTGCTCTTCGGGGCTTTTGCCCGGTCTGCAGCAGGGCAAAGTGTAGAGATACCGGCGTGGGAATAGCCCAGAGGATGCTCCAGCTGTGCTGCAACACCTCCCCCTTTCCAAAAATTTCCATCTTGCAAAACTCTGAACGGGTGGTCTGACCTTAATTTGTCTGAGATAAATAAGATCTCTCGTCTGGAGACATGAAAAGATCTGAGATGAAAGGGAGCCTGATGGAAGTGCTGGGAGCTGAATGTGTCTTTGCAAGTCAGGCCCTGTTCTGTGAGGAACTTGGGGCCACAGGGCTGAGCCTTGGGCTCCCAGGCAGCCCCTGCCCTGCCCCGAGTGTGTGGCTGTTGGGAGACTGAACAACTGAGCACAAAATCAGTTTTGTTTTTCAAATATGTTAATTTTTAGCTGCAATTTCCCATGGAAAAAAATGTGGTTTCTGTTCTGCATGCCCATCCCACCACCCCAGCAATGGAACCTGTTCCCAAATTCCAGAAGAACCTGAAGCAGGTCTGGCAGGGATCTGGTAGCTCATGAACCACGTGGAGCAGCTGGCAGACTCAGGAGACTTTCCTGCACCAGCTGTGACACTGAGCACACCGGCAGCAGCTGCTGGTCTCTTCAGCACTCAGGGTGTGCTGCCCGTCCCCACTCCTGCAGCCAGCAGCTCCAGAGCTGGGCACTGTGTTGGTGGCAGCTTTGTCCATGAGTGCTGCGTGTCCTGGTGGGGCTGGGGGCCTCCAGTGTGCTCTGACAAAGCCAGGTGTGCTCCAGGAGGTCTGGGCTTTCGGCACTTCCCTCCTCCTGGCACAAAGGCTCTGTCCAGGGCCTGTGGGGACAGACCTTGCTCGGTGAGTTGTGGATGCCATTGGTGGGGATTTCAGGAGGCGGCTGTGTCAGAGAACATCCCAATTTCCAGAGCATTCCTTGGGCTGATGGAAAGCAGAGGAGCCTCTGGCTACCCTGGACTGTGTTTCTCTTTCTCCTGAGGTTTGCTGCTTTTGGAGGGGCTGCAAATGGTGGAATTACGACGATCTTCCTGCTCCGGGACAAACCGGACAGGCTTGGTGTGGATGGTGCTGCCTCAGCGTGGGAGCTGCTCTGTGCCAGGGGGTCTCCCTGTGCCACGTGATCCCACCGCCCTGGGAAGGGCTGGAAGGGGCCCTTATCTCGTCCCTGCAGGCTGGGCATGAAGGTGGTGGAGGAAGGGGCCGGGCGGGAGCCGGGAGCGAGCCCAGGGAGGCCCTTTCCATCCGCTGGGGGCGGCGGGCGCGGAGCGGCCCCTGCCAAAGCAAACTGCCCTGACAATGGCTGTTGTTATTAACACAGCTGCTGTTTGCACGGCTTTATCCTGTGCTGGGGCTCCGGGGGCACAGCAGCCCCCCAGGCACGAAGCTACGCCCCCAGGCATGGGGGAGAGCACCGCAACAGGAGAGGGCTCGGCTGCTGCAGCACAGCACCTCCTCTCCTGAGCTGGACCCGGCTGGGCTGTGTCCGACGGGACTTGAGGAGCAGGGGGCTGCCAGATGCAGTGATGTGATGGCTGGATGGTGATTCTCTCTCTCTCTCCCTGCAGTGAATCCCTGTTGCTATTTCCCCTGCCAGAACCAAGGGGTGTGTGTGAGGGTTGGCCTGAGAGGATACGAGTGCGACTGCACACGGACAGGGTACTACGGGGTCAACTGCACCTCCCGTGAGTGCCTCTCCCTGGGCTCTCCCGTGGGTGCCAGGGCAGCACTGTGCCCACACTCACTGACAGCAGGTGTGGCTGGGCTGGCTCCTCAGCAGGGAGAGTGACTGCTCTGTTCCCCCAGCTGAATTCTGGACACGTCTCCACAATTTGCTGAAGCCCAGTCCTGCCTTCTACCACTTCATCCTCACCCACTTCAAGTGGTTTTGGGACATTATCAACAGCACCTTCATCAGGGACACGCTCATGAGGCTCGTGCTGACAGGTGAGGGGTTGGAGAGGGGCTTCAGCAGGACTCGAGAAGCCCCTGGCATGGACAGATGTGGGGGTGGGGATAGCAGGGCTGCAGCAATGCTGAGCAGCTCCTGTGAGCAGGATGGGCATCAGGCTTGAGTCACCTCACCAGGACACCCAGAAGGTTGTCACCCTGTCCCTCCATCACCCTGTCACACTGTCACTGTGCCTGGGGGGGTTGCCCAGCCAGGTTGCAGTGGGGTGTAGGGGGTCCCCAGCACTGTGCCAAGCTGCCAGCTGGCTGGAAAACATGAGCAGTTCTTGGCATGCTGCACTCCCCAGGCCAAGGCGCTCTTTCACAGCTGCACAGAGAGCAGCCTGTGGAAATATGGCCCTTGTTACTCATGTCCCCATATTCATCACTTTGCATAAATATTTAGGTTCCAGCTCTTGGAGCCGTAGCGACACGCTCACAAGGCTCCGGCTGTTGGCTTCACCATTTCTATGGGTTTGTCATCTCATTCATCATCCAAGAATCCACTTAGCACATTAGCACAAGCCCTCCTTTTCTGCAGGGAATTGCAGCCTTTAAAAGGCTTGCAGCAAAGCCCAGGACACCCATTCCTCCACTGCTGGTACCTTTCTGTTTTTTGGGATGTCAAGGGGGCATCTGGCAGCACAGAGCAGGCAGGCAGAGACCAGAGGCAGAGCCTGTGGGTTGCTGCCTCGAGCCCCACAGTGCTGATCTCCCTCTCTCCTTTCAGTTCGTGCCAATCTCATCCCCAGCCCCCCCACTTTCAACTCTGACTATGGCTACATCAGCTGGGAGGCCTATGCCAACGTCAGCTATTACACCCGTGTCCTCCCGCCCGTGCCGGACGACTGCCCCACGCCCATGGGCACCAAAGGTACGTGGCTGCTCCGGGGGACCCACACCCTCAGTGTTTCCCACCCAGCCATGGGCAAGCTCTTGCTGCCGTGGACACATCTGGGAGGCACCATTGGCAGTGCTACATGCTGTCACAGTCCTGCCCAGGCTGGCTCTGCAGCAGGAGGAGCCTGATGGCATCCAGATTGCTGCTGGGACAGCTCAGGCTGAGCTGCTGGGGCATGTCATGGCCTGTGTGAGAGGGCTGCAAGGTATCTGTGTAGTGTGTGCCTGATGCTGCAGCAGACACCACCAGCAGCCCTGCACGCAGCACCAGTAGCCAGCTGGGTTGGCACTGGGCATCTGCCCTCAACCTCCATCCTTTGCAGGGAAGCTGCAGCTCCCCGACCCCCAGCTCCTGGCAGAGAGGTTCCTGCTGCGGCAGAAGTTTGAAGCTGATCCCCGAGGCACCAACATGATGTTTGCCTTCTTTGCCCAGCATTTCACCCACCAGTTCTTCAAGACATCTGGGAAGATGGGACGCGGCTTCACCAAGGCTCTGGGGCACGGGGTGAGGGCACGGGGGTAGTGGGAGCCAGGGGTGCTGGGGTCCCTGTCCCTCTTGGAGCAGCCTCGATGCCCTGCTCTCTCCACAGGTGGACCTGGGACATTTGTATGGGGACAACCTGCAGCGGCAGCACCAGCTGCGACTCTTCCGAGATGGGAAGCTGAAATTCCAGGTACCACCCAGCACAGCTGAAACACAGCCCAGCCCTGTGAGCTAGGGTTGTTTGAAGCCCACATTCCTCTGGCAGCTCTTGGGAGACCCCAGCCCTGATGCCTTGAGTAGCTGCTGGCCAGGATGCATGATCCTCCTTGTGCTCCTCCTTGTGCTCCTCGTGCATCTTTGGGGTGCAGCTGATCTGATGGCAGCAGGTGTTTGGGGCTGTATAGGGAGGTGTTTCCATTCCATTCACTTCTTGCAGGAGAGCAGAAGTGGTGTCCCTTAGAGAGGGATCTCCTGGCTGGGCAGGCTTTTGCTGGGATGTTTTTGTCCCCTCTGCCCTTTCTGCCCTCTCGCTGTTGTGTCCCCAGGAGGTGGATGGAGAGGTGTACCCGCCCACGGTCACCGAGGCTCCGGTTCACATGGTGTACCCGTCGGGCGTGCCCAAGGAGCAGCAGCTGGCGGTGGGGCAGGAGGTGTTCGGGCTGCTGCCGGGGCTCTGCGTGTACGCCACGCTCTGGCTGCGAGAGCACAACCGCGTCTGCGACCTGCTCAAGCGGGAGCATCCCACCTGGAGCGACGAGCAGCTCTTCCAGACGGCGCGGCTCATCCTCATCGGTGAGGAACTGGCACCGCCCTGTCCCACCCCCGGGGCGGCCCCCAAGGACACACTCTGGCCAGCCTCTCCTAGGGGATAATGGCCAAACTGCCTTTGAGGCATTTCCTCTGGCATCTGTGTTGGAATCGTTTGTTTTGGTCTGTATAGCAAAAAAAAAAAAAAAAAAAAATTGGCTTTGGTCCATCAAAAATGGTCAGGAAGAGGTGGATGGCTGCTGTGGGAGATGTGGTAACATCTCAGGTACAGAGCTGGTGGGTCCTGCTACTGCCAGCTGCTTCTTTTCTCCTGCCCAGGGGAGACCATTAAGATCGTTGTTGAAGACTACGTGCAGCACCTCAGTGGGTACTACCTGAGCCTCAAGTTCGACCCCGAGCTGTTGTTTGGCTCGCAGTTCCAGTACCGGAATCGCATCGCAGTGGAGTTCAACCAGCTCTATCACTGGCACGGGCTGATGCCCGACTCCTTCATCATCCAGGGACAGGAGTACAGCTACGAGCAGTTCCTCTACAACACCTCCATGCTCACGGACTACGGCGTGGAGGCATTGGTGGAGTCCTTTTCCAAGCAGATAGCAGGAAGGGTAAGGTCCTGCTCCGCCCTCCCCAGGAGTGCCCCACTCGTGCAGTGGGGCACAGGTCACATCGAGTATGCCCAGGGCAGGCACAGCAGGAGCCCTGCCCTCCAGCACCGTGCCAAGGCTGGCCCTGGCAGCCCCCGTTGCTTGCCCTTGGTGCTCTGTAGTAAACATTCCGGTGATGCCAGGCGCCTGTGGAAGCCGGGATCTCCCCGCCCGGCAGTGCAGCAGTGTCTGCCGCTGTTCTTTGCTGCCACCGCATGGATGTTTTCTTCCAAGCGATTGCGGCTCCATTCCTGACCTTTTCTTGTGCCAAGCAGCCCAACTGAGGCTGAGCCTGAGGCCCTTTGGGCATTTGGGTTCTCCCAGTGAGCCTGAAAACTCTCTCATCCTCCCAGGTCACTGGGTCACTGTCCATCCTGGACTTCTCCTGCCCTGTTCCCTTCCCTGAACCAAGCTGCTCTACAGCTGGTTTCTGCTGTTGTTGCTGCAGTGACGTGCAGGTGTCCACAACACGAGCCCAGGACATGGATGCTTTAGTGTGGTGGCCCTCTGGAACTGATGGTGGTGCTGCTTTATGCCTGATGAGTGCTCCTCCTTGTGCTCTCCCCTCCAGATCGGTGGGGGACAGACCATCAATGCCAATGTCCTGCATGTGGCTGTTGGGGTCATCAAGGAGTCCCGGCAGCTGAGGCTGCAACCCTTCAATGAGTATCGGAAAAGGTTCGGCATGAAGCCCTACAAGTCCTTCCAGGAGCTGACAGGTAGGGCTGCAGTGCTGCTCCTGGGGCTCTGCTGGGGCAGGGCAGGTGCTCTGCCTGTCCCTGCCCTGCCTGCTCATGGCCCCACAGAGGGCAGACTGGGTTGATGCAGGGGCTGCAGGGGTCCCTCCTCCTGGGGGCTGGAGGACTGGTCCAGAGGACGGTCCCTGGCCTGGAAGTCAGGCTTGCCACTCCCTGCAAGGGAGCCACCCTCCCTTTGCCTGCTGCAAGGCCAGCCCTTGCCAGGTGTGATTCTCTTGCTAAAGCACTCTGATGTTCACTTGGTGCAGGAGAGGAAGAGAAGGCAGCAGAGCTGGAAGAGCTGTATGGAGACATCGATGCTCTGGAGTTTTACCCAGGCTTGCTGCTCGAGAAACCCCAACCCAATGGTATTTTTGGGGAAAGCATGGTGGAGATCGGAGCTCCATTTTCCCTGAAGGGGCTTTTTGGAAACCCCATCTGCTCCCCAGAGTACTGGAAACCCAGTACATTTGGTGGAGCAACTGGCTTTGAGATTGTTAAGACGGCGTCCCTGGAGAAGCTGGTGTGCCTCAACGTGAAGAAGTGCCCGTACGTGGCGTTCCACGTGCCGGATGCTGCGGAACACGGCAGCCCTCGGGCTGGTGGATCCTCTACAGAGCTCTAGCAGGGTTGACCTGCCCAGGTAGGGACTGTCCTTGCCCTGGTGCAGGCTGAGCTGAGCTCCCAGCCTGGTGCTGAGTATCCTGTTCCTTCCTACAGCCAGCGGTGGGGATACAGGGACCTGCCACCCCCGTGCTGAACAGAACCAGGACAGGGCATGGTCCCACCCTGGGTGTCCTCCATGCCAGCCCTCGAGGAGAGGCTGCTCCCTGCTCTCTGAAAAACTCGAGTGCCTGGGGAGTGTGGCTGCCAGCTCTGTCCTCAGGAGACTCAGTTCTCTTGATAGTGAATACCTTGCACAAAACAGCTTTGGAGTTCCTCAGCAGACACTCTGGACTCCCCAGTGCTTTGTCACCTTCAATCCCTGCTGTCTCCCAGCACAGGCCACCAGCAGCCCCTCTTCCAGAGGGGTCATATGCACATTATGCTGAAAACCATTTTCAGAATTAGTGAAAAGTATAAGACTGGAAAAAATTAATTTTAGTTAACTGGTTAGTACTCAATTCTTACTCACCAGGAGTCCAATTTTACTTCACACATCTCTTTCCAGTAGAGGCTCTCCTTCCTGCTCAGAGCAGGAGCCCAGAGCCCAGGGAGCACTCCCTCCTCCCCTGCTGCACCTGCTGAAGCAATGAGCTGCCCGAGGGATGCAGAGGAGGTGGCAGCATGCAGAGGATGGGGAGGACACAGTGTTTGTGCTGCCCAGTAGTGGCTGAGCTTGCAGTAGAAGCCTGTTCTGATCCAATTCTCCTACAACAGCCTGCCCAGCACACGTGCACAGCTGGGAGAAGGAACCAAAGCAGAGTCTGTCCTGGAGGAGACCAGAGAGAAGCATGAGGTCAGATCCCCAGACCTCCTGTGTCATGCTGGCTTGGACCCTGGCATGTGCCACTGGCTGCCAACCCGGGGCGAGATGCTACCTCTGTGCACAGAAGGGGATGGAGCCTTTCATCCCCTAATCATCACCCTTCCCTGCACTAACAGCTCAGCAAACACATCCTCACAGCACACACAGCCTGCTTCTGTCCTCCCAAAACACACCTCAGTCCTTGCCCAGCCACTGTGACTGGCCTTGATCCCCATCAGATCCTGGTTAAGCTCCAGGAAAAAGGATATTTTAAATAATAAACAAATTTAAAACCAACTCTATTTCTGGCTGTGCTCACCAGCACTGTTCTGGGCCTTTGCTGGCTGCACCTTAAGCAATAAATGAAGCAATCACCTTCCCTTAGATGCTTCCACGGGGCTCTCTGAGTGTCCTGAGATGGTTTGAAATTTGCTCCCCTCTGGCCACCCTGCAGGCCCGTGCTGCTGCAAGGCCACTGTTCACTGTTTGGACAATGCTCTCAGGCACAGGGTGGGATTGTTGGGGTTGTCCTGGGCAGGGCCAGGAGTTGGACTGTGATGATGTTTGTGAGTCTCTTCCAATTCAGGATATTCTGTAACTCCGTGGTGACACAGTGCTTAGATCAACATTGTGTATTTCTATCACATAAAAACTATCCACCCATAAGTCTGGCTGCCTGGGTGTTTTGTAGACCTGAAATAGCCACAGTCTGTGAGAGAGCTTGCAGCTGCAGCTCCCTCCTGTGCTGTCCTGGAGGAGGAGAGCACTCCTGAGCCTCTGCTCCACCCCGGCAGGATTCCCAGGGAGGTGTTACAGGAATTTTAAACTAGGGAGGTTTAAAGGGGTGGTGCCTTGGCAGGGATGTGGTAGAAGAATGTCATAACAAGAGAATATCTGCAAGCAGAGACTCCCAAAGCACGAGCCTTCTCACTCACTCTCTTTAGCCCTTCAGAAATGGGGTGGCATTACCAGGGTATCATCTGGATTTTAGTTTCCTATGGGATGTGGGGAGGCAGAGAGGCCACAGCTCGACCCCTGAAGGCACAGCAGGCAGCTTCACCTGCTCTGTGCTCCCCTGGGCCGGCCCTGACCAGTCCTGGCGCACGGACAGCACAAGTGCTGAGCAGCAATCCAAGAGGAGGACTCGCTCCCTCCCCGCCCACCCGTGCCTCCAGCCACCCAGCACACTGCCAGCCGCGCGTGTGACCGCCCTCCCCGGTGGAGCTGCTCCAGCCCCGGCATCCTGCCCGTCCATCTGGGACAGGCACGAGCTCGGCTCCTTTCAGTTAAACCACAAACATCCTGTGTGCGCTCGTGGCTATCGCCGGCTGCCAGCGCTCAGTGGGACCCCCCGATAACTGCACCAGAGCACCCGGGCACACCGAGAGCAGCCCCGGCTCTCTGCCACCACGCAGGAATGTTCCACTGGGAACTGGCTCGGCTGAGCCACCACCGGCAAACCTGGCACCTCTTCCAACCAGTCCAGGACGGCAAAGCATCTCTCTCCTGCTAGCAGGAAAAGCTTTGAGGTTGTTTTTCTGAAGGACCAACACGTACCAACGCCAGGCACAGCACCCAAAGCACACGGAAATCTCCCCCAGGAGCCCGGGACCCACAGCCCCGCACACAGCTCAGCACTGCTCAGCTCTTCTGTTCTCTGGGCTGGTTTTCCAGCCATGGCACTGTTTGCATCCTCACACGGTGGTGTCTGGTGTGGCCACCAGCATCACCCACCCAGGGCAAGGGCTCCCCGCCGTGCCCTGGGGCCGGTGCAGAGGAGAGTGCTGCCAGAAGTACCCTCTGTTTGAGCTCTTGCAAACACAGCTTGTAGGACACCCCCTGTATTTCTAAACAGGCTCTGAGGAGCCCAGCTGTGGCTTGCCTGCGGTGGGGATGGACAGGGACAGGAGGATGGGGCTGCCTGGGTTCCTGCAGCAACAATGAAAACATCCATCTGGGGGAGGCTGTGTGGCCTCACAGGCGATGACTGACTGAGCAGGAGGAGAAAAACAATCTCCCTTGGAGGGAGTCTCCAGACTCTCCCAGCAGGCCACTCTGCCACAGGAGTCAGGCCAGTGACTGCACAGGAAACCTTGTTGGGATTTTCAGCAAAGGCATATTTTGAACATTTTACAAAGAAGAGGCAGATAGGAGGCCAGAAGAACTCAGTGTAATCTTTTCTTTGCTAAATCTTGTCCTGCAATGCCTGGCACCCATGCTGGAACCACAATTAAATGTCCATGTTGAGCTCATCCTGGGATTTCATTCCTTCCCTTGCCATCCGTGCTTCCTTGTGCACTCACATTCTGTGCCCAAACTCTGCTGTTTGTGTTGGAACATCATGAACTGTGAGCAAACCCAGGTGATGCCACAAGGGCCTGTATTACCAGTCATTCCTGGCTGCCTCCCTGCACTGTGCTGCTCCTTCCAAAACAAAACATTTCCCAGAGGCAACACACCTACCTGACAAGTGCTTTTTGAACTTCTATTTATAGAACTCCTTGAAAATTCAGCTTCAAGAAAGGGCAAAAGCAGCAGCAGCAGCTTTTTCCCAGCTCAGCCTCCTCTCCCTGCTCACAGCTGTGTGGCCTGTGCATGAAGGAGCAGCAGGGTCAGGACACAGCTCCTCTCCCCTCACTCCCCTGTGCTTGTTACACTCTTCCACATCAATGATTAATTGGATTTTTTCTCCTTTTTTGCTACTGGCACTGCAAAACACCTCTCCCATACCTGAGCACAGGAGGTTCCCCACCAGCAGTCACCTTGCTCCAGGCCATTGGACACAGAGAAGAGAGAAGGTTTGATCCTGTTACAGTTTTGCTGCCATAGGGGGCAAAAAACCCCCCCACTTTATAAAAATAAAACTTCAAAGCAGCTAAAGCAGACAGCTCTGCCTTGATTGCCTTGCCAAGACAGCTTTTACGATGATGCTAAAATGCACCCTGTCTGCACAACAGACTTCACAGAATCTCATCCTGGATATGAGTTACAGTTACTTTGATATTTTCCTTAAATGTGCTGATAACCACAGTCAATGATTTAATTTCATATAACTTACATAAGCTTTTTTTCTGCAATTCTCAGATGAAAAGAAATAATCTCTCACCACATTTGAAAACCTGGATTTTTGCCAGTTTCCTTAAAACAGCTACAATCTGTGCCAACTCATTTTAAATTACAGATTATTTATTTTTCCGCTCATACTACTTTTTAAAACACAGTTTAAATAGATACAGTTAGAAATTATCCTTTTTCTAGCCCAAGATCCATTCTTATTAAGATCCTATTAAGATCTACAGACACATTTGCAATTCTTCCTGGTGTTCCAAAGTGCTTTACATAAAAATTGCAATTAAATTTAATCATTAAACATGGCATTACATTGGGTCATGTATTTAGGTAATGATGGTCTACTGACTACTACTGAAGGCAGACAGAAAAGAACTTTAGCACTGATTTAGTAATTTTAGCATGAGATGAAATTCTGAGGTTATTCAAGTCCAAATTCTGCATTTTGCCAACAAAATTCTCCTTGCTGCTGTTCAGCACACGTTGGAACTCTTTGTAGCAGACAGTCTCTCTGAAGAGGCAGAGGTTGTTTTCTGATCAAGTGACTACTGTGAACTCCAAGGATGGGTATTTGAAAACCCAAGAATGTATTAAGAGCTGTAATTGCATTTATGTCTCAGGGAAGGTTAAGGGAAGAAGAACTCTCTCCAGGCTGAAAAGCAATTTCCAAGATGAAGCCAGGTGTTGTCATTATTTGTAAGTGAGAAAGGAACAAAATTTTAAGGCCAAGTGTTAGAACAAGATACTCCCAGGAAGGAGACTGCAAATTGTGGAATGGAACATGGGACCTCACACTTTTGACTGGAACAGTTCAGCACCAGGTTAGTAAGTCTTGAGTTTTAAAAACTCTTAAAAACTCTTTTATTTGCAGTCTCAGTTCTTTTCTTAGGGAGTTGGTGGCCACATCTCAATTGAAACGTGCAAGGACTCTGAGACATGACAACAGACTACTTCCTAAACTGACTGAATCATGTGAGAACTTTGTGGTAAGTAAAACATTTGAATTGCATAGAAATGAGACTGGTTTAGTTGTAGATATGGAATTAATTTAAGAAAATGTTAGAAATTCGTTGTTATTTTTAATGAGCACAAGTCAAAGTGCATGAAGGGGAGGAATACATACCCACACGATGGAGGAGAGAGAACAATCCCTAGCACAAGAACATCCCACAGCACAACTACACCTACGGGCCCTTGGCATAAATGCCTCAGTCTATTTCCAGATCACTGTCTTCACTGTAGCATGCAGATGGGTTATGTATAGAAGTCAGGAGCAGTATGTCTTTTTCTGGCAGCAAACCACATTCCTGCAGGAAAGCCTCCAGGTCTACAGCAAAAAAATCTTCTCCAAGCTGGTCAGTGATGCGCACGAAATTGCCAATGAGCTCCCCTGCCTTGTAGACCAGCAGAGCTGGCAGGGCATTGTTAGTGAAGCGAGTGCTGGCACCAATGAGTGAACTCTTCACTCTGCAGAATTTCACTGTTGGGTACTCAGCAGCCAGGCAGATCATGCAGCCATTGAGGGACTCAGTGCCAGGGATATCATCTTCATAAATATGGATCATGATCAGTGTGCTCTTATGCTCTTTGTCCACGGTGTCCAGAAATGCTTCTCCACTGGTGATCTCAAACACCTGCTTGAATTGCTGCCCACTGTACAACTGCTGCCTCATCTCCTCCATCCGCTGCTTCCTGTAGCGCTGCAAGAATTCCTCGTCGTCCTCATCGTTGTGGATCATGTTGTATTCTTGTAAAGTCATCTAAAAAACACACAGACACACACAGAGATTCCTGAAAAACATCTGCAGCACTATATGGGTCACTTACATAATGAGAATGTAAATCAAGAGGATTGATGTGGGTCACTCATCTTTAATAACAGCAAAGTGCAACCCATGAAGGCTCAAGCACCCTGTCTATTACACTCCATTCTGATCTAATTAGAAACCATGTCCAGTGGGAACAGCGATTTCAGCCCTGAGTATTCCAGTTTCCACAAGCTGCACTAATAGCACAAGTGGCTGCTCCATGCTCCCACTCTAATCCAGGTTAATGGTGGCCATGTGCTTTCACTGAGCTGGGAGCACTGATTTGGAAACTGTGCCTGACCTAAGATGAGCTTCTTTCTCATCAGCTTTTTATTTAGTTTTGCAGTTAACATTAGTGGCACCATTGTGCCTGTAGAATTAAAATTAACAGGATTTTATGTATTTTATATCTGTTTACTTGCTTCATTAAACTTATCTGCATCCTCAAGATACAGGAGAGCACAGCCAATTTTCAGCATTTGAAGGCACAAACACCTCTGAAAATTAGTAACTTTCCTGACTACAACTCAGGGTGAGTTTATAGCCCAGCTGATTAAAACCATTCACTACCTCTAATGCCTTCAGTTCCTGAAGCTCAGAGTTGAATTCTCAACACCCACTTACTAAATACTAAATTAATAAGGGCTCCTAGTTTCAGGCAGGGGAGACAGCATTCATAGTTTTGCTCAACTCTTCACATTAATCCCCTGAAGCTGACTTACTTGATCAATAGATGAGGTATCTGGAAAAAGCTTTTGGACTCCTTTGGTATTGCAGCTAAGTCACTTATTTGTTATCACAGGGAAACAAAACTGTTAAATACTTAAGTGGCATTTTAAATCCTTTGTGCCATCCTACCTTTCCATTGATTTTTTCCTGAAGTTCTTTCTGCTTCTGCTTATCAGCCTCGTCATCCAAGTGGGACCTGCATGTCATGGACAGCTTCTTAATGAGCCTCTCCATCTCCCTGCGCTGCTCCTGCCGCTGCTCTGTCTCCAGCTGCTTAAACCTCCTCCAGTCATTAATGACTCCCTTGGGACCTGGAATTAGGTGTGGAGGCATTGTGTATAAAAAGACAATACAATTTCACCTACCATTTACAATCAGGGAATAATTTATAAATCAGTAAAACAGTGACCCTGTCATAAATGTTTTTGTAACTATGCAAAATACTGAAATAAGTCATTTGCCATTTGCACGGCCTCGAGTTTCAATTTTTTTTGTATAAGAAGGCTACAATTTATTTAACTAGGCTACTCTTGTAATTGTCCCAAAGATTAATATCTGTGCTCTTGAAATAGAACCACCAGCCCACAAGAGTTCCCCTACTGTTAGCATGGCTTTCATTAGAACAAAAATAATGATATATTATCAACCAAATTGTATAAATCAGCCTTGTCTCAGCTTTCTATCCAAAGCCTGAATGCTTGAGATATAATGCTGAATTTGAATTCTCTCAGAGGAGAAGTCAAACATTAAAAAAAGAACAGCTATTAATAATGTTAGACAACAGCCAGGAATTGATCATCTTCTGACTCAAATATGCATAAACCCAGGAGTTTCATTTCAAAAAAAGAATTTTAGAACACACAAAATTTCCAATAAACAAAGGATTTACAAAAGAAGTACATTGATATGATGATACCTGTGTTGACAGCGCTGCCATCGCTGCTGAGCTCCACTTCGCCCACACTTTCAGGAATGCTGCTCTCCCCTTCTTTATCCTCCTTCTCACTGTCTTCATCCTCACCCTCACTGCTGCTGTAATAATACTGCAGCTTCTCACCAAGCAGTTTATCATCCGTAGAAGTCATTATGCTCCAAAAATAAATGAACAAAACAGAAGATGCCTTTCTGATCAAACATGCATCATGACGGTTCTTTACTTCCTCAGGGCAGTTTTTAACCCCAGGAGAACACAGCCCATTCTCAAACAGCCCTCGATGCAGTCAGCCACCTGGGATAATTCTTAAGCTACAATTTAAAACTCAATTTAAAGCCTCAGAGCCTCATTGGACAGCTCCATCAGGCCGATTCCCACCTACTGAGTATTATTTGCATTATTTAACAACAATTTATTTGAGCTGAAGCAAAATAAAGCGTTCTGACCTGTATTCCTTTCCAGTCTTTCAGAGACAAGCTTCCACCAAGACCTGGAAGAAGAAATTTTATTCAAACCAGTTGATTTGGGCTCACGCTTGACTGTGCAGGGGTCTCCCAGCCAGCCCAGGCCGTGTGTGTGACACAGGCCGGCTCCCGGCGGTCCTGCCGAACGCTGCAGGTTCCGCGGGAGCTAACCCCAGATCCAGCGGATTACAGCGCCAGATGGCCCGGGATTACCGGGATGGCTCCGCCGCGGAGCCGGGCCCGGGGCGGGACGCGCTCGGCCGGGGCCGGTGATTCCCGTGGGCCCCGAGCGAACCGGCCCAGCTCCCACCGCCCGGCCCGGCCGAGCCCCCGCCTTCCCCGAGCCTTCCCCGGGCCGCGCCGCCGCCCCTCGCCCGCCCGGGGAGCCGCGTCCCGACCCGAGATCCTGCGGGGCCCGGCTGCACCGGCCCGAGCGGCGTTTCCCGAGCGGACCGAAGGGGCCCCGCCGCCCC
>VZUI01077098.1:0-16083 GCA_013401135.1 Cettia cetti
CCAACAGGGTGTCAGGTCACATCCCTGACTCTGTCAGGGGTTTTCTTTAGTTTTTTTCCTGTTTGTTTTGTTTGCTTATCTTTCTGTACTACTACAATTGTTTATTTTAATATTCCTAGTAAAGAACTGCTATTCCTATTCCCAAATCTTTGCCTGAAAGCCCTTAATTGCAAAATTATAGTAATTCGGAGGGAAGGGGGTTACATTCTCCATTCCAGGGAAAACTCCAGTTTCCCCTGGCAGACACCTGTCTCTAAACCAAGACAGATGGTCATAAGGATCACTGTATTTTATATGTTCTAGCACTTACATTCTGTATCTGATTGTAAAACTTCTCTCAGTAATCCTTGGAGGAAAAGTTTGGTTTTGTCCTTGTAGGCTCAGAGGATCGTATGCTTAATGAGATCGCAGCTAATTCTTTCTTATGGGCATGCATTTGAAATCTGAGAAATTAACAGGATAAATTCTTTCTGGTGAACAAATCCAAGTACCTTGTTTTGTGATTGGTTTTGAACTGTAGCTGAATTCAGGTAATTTTCCATGCTACATATGTGATGCAAATTTGAAATTCTTAGCCTAAAGACTGTAAATGGGAAGATGTTCTAAAGAAAAGGCACTTGCTATTTTGGAAAATAAGATTTCAAGTATATTCACTTATTTCAAGCATGATAAAATCCTTCCAACTCTCTGACCCAGTTGGTTGAAGCAAGAACAATAGGAGCAACAATCACCCAGAGGCAGTTAATTAGCACAGATTTCAGTGCAGTTAAGATTTGGCAAAGAAACAGATACCTACAGCAGTCCTATGCTGTGAGTAAGTAGCAACAGTAATAATAGGCAGTACTAATAATGAAAGCATTGCAGGAGAAAGTAATTTCTGCAGAGTTACCAGAAGCTGATTTTCACTGTATTGAAGGGAAATTTATTGTAAAGAATGAGGTCATCTGGTATGAATTCTACTGTCTGATCTTTCTTTCTGCATGGGAAGGAATAGAATTCAACCTCCCTCTTCCAAGAAGAGGGCTTCAACAATATTAAAAACCCATCATGAACAAATCCAGGTGTTCTTACTTTTAACCTTACAAGGTGAAGGAGTTACCTAATACAAAAAAATACTTTCTGATAAAGACCAAAACTGTAATTAAAACTACTGGCATCCAGAACAAGCAGGTGCTGATAAAGATTGCTTCTGGTAAATATTTCCCCATCTGACCTGCAAAGGAACCTGACATTAATATGCACTCTGCTTTGGGAGGATATAATTAAAATAGAATAGGATCTTCTGAATAAAACAGGCAATGTGGGAAACCTTACAGGTGTGAGGAAGAAAACCCCATTTCATATTAATTTCCTCAAAGTAATGGAGGAGAAGCTTTCCTCACAAACGATACTCTTACACCAACCGCATGAAGGGAGAGATTTGTCCTAGGAAATGAATAGATAAATAAGTGGAGGTTCTCAGGAGTAATGATGGGGTATCAGCTATGCTCCAGGCAGCAGTAGATACTGCATTGGTTTTTCAGGACTCCTAGCCTGAAGGCCGCAGTGTCTGGGTTTCAGCAGTACTGGTGGTGTTCAAGTGGGCTTCACAAATTGCTGCTTTGTAAATGTGTGTTCTTGGTGGTGCATTTTCGTTCTTGGACGTGTCCAGATGGTGTGAACAGAGCAGAATAGATTTCATGGCTCTGTGTCAACATGTAGCAGTGTCCACTGGCAGTGAATGTGCATCAACATGAGAGGCTGAATCTTGATACTGGCTCGACTAAAATTTTTTAAAACCTTCAGTTTAATATATAACCGTGTTTTGAGAGAGAGGCAGAAATATGAGAGAAGCATAATCAAATTTTTTACATAGTGGTGGCTAAGTAGAGCAGGGATGTACAAATTAATACATCTTTAAGGTAGTCATTAAAATTGTATGTTTCATTTGATGAGCTGATACCTGGCACGTGTGGCCTGGCAGTCAGCATGGATGTAGGTCTGAGCTCGTCACAACATGCACTAGCCTGCCCTGGTAGGGATGTTAAAAGGGCCGTGGAGAGGAGTTTTGAATATGGAAGAGCATTCACAATGGTGAAAGGGCAGAGAGGAGTGTGTAGAATTCGAGGAGGGGGCTTTACTGGTGGGGAAGTAAATTCATGGTTGTGCTGCTGCTGGTACAATTGACTGTGTTATGTCCTACAGCTATCATCCTGCTGTCAGTTGTACTTTATGCATTTACAAAGGCAGAATCTGCCTTTATCACAGGAGGAAGATGACTTTCCTGTTTCAATTTTGGTCTTTTTTTTTCTTCTCCAAAGTGTTTTTGAATTTAGGTGCTCTTTAAAAACAAGGGGTGAATTCAGACTATTGTGTTGCATTTATGAATTTTACAAAGAGAGTGAAGTCAAGATTGCCTTAAAAAAAGGCAGTAGTCTGACTGCACTGAGTGCATGTGTTACAAACATTCCTTAATTACTGTGCATATGTCGGTTATATATTCCTGTATATAAAAATGATCTGCTAATTTTTTGGCCACTGCTGACAGGCTCCCCCAGTCTTCTTATCTGATAGCAACATTAGGTAAAGGTTTTCTTCACTGCTCCCCTTGCCTCAGTTGCAGGTTCATTCAGACTTTGGCAGAGTACAGGGAATCCCTAGGGGGCAGCTGTTTTCAGGCTTTGGGAAAAGGAGGAAAAAGAGTGGATGGGACAGGGTCAGTCTGTCTTGCAAACTGAGGTGCAGGGATTTTTCTTGGGGGGAATGAAGGGTTACCTTGAAGGCAGTGTTGCAGGGGGACCGGTGCATGGGTAATCACTCGGAAGTCCTGACTCCTGTAGCCTTCAGCCCTCTCCTTTTAGATGTTCATGATTTATACTGGCTCCTGGTTCAGTGGTTCCCCTTCTGTTTTCTGAGCTTCTGCTCCTGCAATGCTCTTGAGCACTGTGCTACAATTTGTATGTTTGGGTTTTGTTATGGCACCAGTTGTGTCGTGGACAGAATGAGTTTCCCTGTGTCCCTTTTAGTTCCTGATCCATTTGCTGCTGCTGCTGCAGACATTTTCTGTCTCTGTCCCTGTAGATCCATGCTCATGGGGATGGGTGGCCTATTCCAGGCTTGTGTTCCCTTGATAGATTTGCCTATGAATTGTGGGTCCATGGACAAATTTCCCCAAATGAATGGAGTCTGAAAAAATACTGGTGTTTAAACTCCATAAGAGCTTTAATGGATGTGTACAATTTAAGATCTAAGTGAGGTTTGTCTGTCAGCCATTGCTCTGCAAGCCAGGGTTTAGGATGACCCTGCTTGAGCAGAGAATTTGGACCAGATGACCCATAGTGGTCCCTTCCAGTCTCACCCATTCTGTGATTTTGTAGGATTTCTCTGGAAAGTCTATGCAATCTCTAGTACATATCCTTCTCTGCTGGGCTCCAAGTGCCCCAAGCTGAAAAGGAAGTATCTAAAGCTTTCAAAAGAAAATGTTGCCCAAAAAGAAAGTTAATGTTATATAAAAGATTCATCTTGTCTCAGAATGTCTATTAAACATAAAAATAGAAGGAATTTTTCATTTAAATCTGAACATACCATGAGAAATTTCAGCTCACCTGCTAAAATCCAGCCAAGCAAGAGGCATGTCAAAGCTGTGTCAACTTTAATCATTGGCACTGATGTCAGCTAGAATAAATATACGTATATCTTAAAATTTGAAAGGTTTTAGTCTGACTAAGAATGGATTGGCTTCTCCTGTTACCTGAGGAGCTCATACTTATGGCATCAGTTCTTATGGTTCCCAGAGGGAGAGCTGAGCTAAAGTTGGTGTGTCATTTCTCAGGAAATAAATGAGCAAATTGGATATTTCTTTCTACATCATCATTAGTAGAACTTGCAGAATGCTTGTTGCATAGGTTCTGGTAGTGTGCTTGACAATATAGTATGAATTGCATTTGAAGCTAGTATATGTTGACCTGATGCATCATTTCAGAGTGCTTTTCTGGGAAATGATCCTTCAGGATCTCTAGAAACTGAACAGTCTGCTGAGAAATGGAAACAAAGAAGGGCTTGATAATGAGTGAAACTTGGGGTAATGAAAGCATCTGTTTTTGTTTTTCTGTAGTCTTTTCATCCTACCTATTATTTGCAAGTGTTTTATAATATTACAAAGCATAACATCCCAGGGTGCCCTTTGTGTGTGCTGTAGTGATGTAGGATGATTAGGCAGTCTGACCTCATGGAGGACGAATTGCACAGTGCCTATGAGTCTTCAGAAAAACTTCCTTGTTAAAGTCATGTTTTGGATTTTAAAGGCTGTATGTGGTGGTTCATTTGTTTTGCTTGGTTATTGCTTTTTGTGCAATGCATTATTTGATGAATAGAATTTTTTTAAAACCAGCATTCAGAAATTGGGAAAGGCACAAAAGAAAAAAATCTTGTTGTACAACTCCTGCTTGATTTTGGAAAAAATACTATTTTACATCATTAGATTAAAAAAAATAGAAAAAGACTGTGCTGCTGTAAAAAACCCCCTCTTTTAGCATTTCTGAAATGTATAGTTATAAATATTTAGAAAATCAAACATTTAGGAAAACATGAGCTGGCTGACATCAGACATGTTATGTATTTAATAACTTTTTAATTACCAGGTATAGTGAGTTAAGGACTCAGGACAGATTGTCATATTTTCCTAACTTTATTAAGCAATTTAAGCATGTATTATTTGCTTACATAGCAAGCACTGTACACTTTGTCTGTCTTAAATTTTCTCAAGAGCATTTTAAGTGCTTCTACCTGTTACTATTGAGCCCTGTTACAGTCCTTGGGGAAGGTGCTGCTCAGGAATGCAGCTAATTTAGACCATACACAGTATTTTTATATGAGAGTTGGCTGCTGGCTTTAGCTTTGGCTGTCATCCTTGCTTACTGTTGGTTGTTTGAGACTAGACAAGCTGCAAACTCAGCTAGACTTGGGTTTGCATTTATAGACTGCAACTGGACTGCTGTGCTCTTGGACTGGCACTGTCCTTCATGTGCAACTTTACACAGCACAGTTGGCTGTATTAGGTTGTTTCTTGTAGTGGCTAAATGACAGATTCTAACATTTAGGTCTCTCCTTTGGGCAGGCTTTCTTCTATTTTTCTTCTATTTCTTTTTATTCTCCCAAATACTTTTATCTGTTCTTCAGCTGGGCCTATATTCACCACCATGCACTGACAGTGCAGCCAGCCTCAGCTTTGACTAAGATATGCTTCAAAAATGCAATTTTTTGATTCTTCTCTCTTCCTTCAGGAAAAACAGCTTTAGTGAAATTCATGTTTTTAACCAACTTTAGTTTCCATAATTTCCATTTTGCTAGTAAAGACAACAATCTACAGAAATATCTCACTAATTCTTTCTTGCATAAAATGGCTGTTCTGGTAGCTTCTATTTTAAGCAAATAAAGATAATCAGCATGCCAGTTGAAAGGTACAGACTTCAAGTTTTTAGACACAGTTGTCTAGAGTGGGTTTATTTCGAATCATGCTTCTATTTGACTGGCTTCAGCTGCTAGCATTGTGGCAAAAGTTCATTTTGTAGAAATGAGAGGCAGAAACATGTCTAATTAATAGACAATTACTTTGTATTTTAATTGGTATACTGGTTAGGTAAATTGAATTAGTTTTAGTTGTGGTCATGTAAATCACGTTGCTGCTGCATGCTTTCTATTTGGCTTAAGAGTGCAGTATGTATCTTGTTTGGAAAGAGGAGGTGTGGGTGATACCTTTGGGAAGGGATGCCATTCTGCTTTGCACATAGGATTTATCAGGAGTCCCATCAGAGAGCAAGGTTAAAACAGTAGCTAGCACTACACATGGGTAAGATTTATTCTTATTCTGAAATCAGCTACTAGCCATTTATGGAGACTAACCTAATTTCAATGTTAGAATGGTTCATTAATTCCTAGCTCTCTCTATCATCACACTTAATGCTAGAGACTGCAAATGAAATGTTTTTATGTTTTTTAACACCATGGGTACATTTCCTACTTCTTGTCAGTACTTGGTCACTTTGGTTTTAATTTTTTATGTATTTATTTTTCATTAAACCCAGCTGTCCACACAGAAACATGTCTAAGTGCATACAAAAGTTATTGGCAATGCACCTTCACTGCCACATACCAGTTCCTTTTTTTTCCAAGCTGGAAACAAAATTCGATTGGAAATTCAGTTTCAGCAAGCTGTGTTTGGTTTCTGATGATGTGAATGTCATGCATGTGTGTCTTAAAGGAATGGTGCTGTCCCAAGTGCTTTCAATGATATTTATTAGCTGAGTCTCACTACTAACTAGTTGCATTTCCAGGGCTTCCTATGTTCTGTTTTGAGGTACTACATGGTCGGGTCTTTTTTTTCCCCACTCCTTCCCTTGTATATATGTTGTAAAGCAAGGAATATCTTCAGTCCTAGTTTGGATGAAGTAAATACTTCATTGTCTGCAACCACCTGCAAAAGCATTCTGCTGCTCTTGCATCTTTTGTTTAAGCTTTTACAGATGACCAGCTATTACTAACCATCTGAGAGTGAAGTGCAAGTGGAGATGAGGATAATTTGCAAGTGTACAAACCAGGAGCAGTGTTGAGGACCTAATGTGCTACTCCATCATGCTGAAATCCTGTCTGTCACTGCAGGACTACAGGTTGCTGTTTCTTCCATTTTGGGTTTCTGTGTCTCTAATGGTGCATAGTAATTCCGTTTTTCTGTGTTTGCATGGGAGAACTTTGGAAGATGATCTGTCCCAGAGGTAGATTCAAGGTTTGTACATGTAAAGAATTCTACTTGAGTGAAGCTGTGGAGGATCTGGGTGGGCCTCTTAGGGAAATTATTTTTTTCCAGTTGTCCCCTAAGTAGGGTGAGCTTAAGTTTATATCAGAGGGTTTTTCTTCATTTGGGATTTAAAACACAACATTTTGTTGTACTTTCTTTAAAAATAAATAAATAAATAAATCATATTCAGTAAAAATTTTATAAATAATATCCTTGGTTTAGATATATTTTAATTCTATTTTGCCTTTAGCTTTTGGCAGTGGTAATGGATTAATCGTCTCTTATTATGTATGTTTGTTGTCTTCTCATTCACTACAGCTCCTGCTTGACCAGACAGGATGTCTGTTCATTGAAAGCTGTTGTCAATCAGTGACCATTGTCTTGTAGATTTGCACTTTGAAATACTACCATTATTGGCAGTGAATTTTGTGAGTGCATGTTTGCTGTTCCACTTTTTGGTCCCCATTCCTTTATTGCTTATTTACTTGCAGGCATTTGAATTGCCTGACTTCATTGAACTTGAGTTTGAAGTTGCTGATTCTGTGTCTTCAGTCTAGACTGTCCTTTTAAATAACAGTAACGAAGTTCAGTCACGATGACTGTGGTGCTGTCTCCAGTGTGGGAGAATTGTCTCTGCTGCTTCCGAAAGCTTTGCCTGAGGTGGCTCTGTGTAATTGTAACATTTTAGATAATTGTTTGTAGTTTGTACTGTGCTTTTTGCCTGAACTGAGAACGGCTTGAAAATGAATAGATTGAAACCCCATCTCTTCATTCTCTGCTTTGCTAATGACATAATGGTGCATGATTGGAGTTTTAACTATTTTTTTGGAATAGATTCAGTTTGTGTCATTGTGTTTCTCTAAGGTGGATATGTTGCTTGAAGAAGACATGTATATCCTGAAGTGTGGTGTGAGGAGATATGAATTGGACATCTTCTGTCACACAGGGGTCACATCAGACAAGGCAGGTGTTTTGGTGGAATTAATGAATCATGATTTTTGGCTCTGACTTTGTCAGAGGTATTCATTCAGAGGTTTATAGTGTTAAGTTTTGTTGTCCAGTGGACTCTGTACTGCAACAATTATAGGCAGCCTGAGGTTACAAGTCCTCACTGAAAAAATCAAGGCTATTACGTGTGGGATTGCTACTAAAGGGTTGTAGGAGCTGGTCCCTGTGCTATGTAAATGGGGGTGTGGGAGGATTCCCATGCATTTTGTGCCTTAACCTTGCTTACCTGGTATCAGCTGTATCTGTTTAGCAGGGCAAGGGGTGCTTTGGAGGCACTGCTGCTCTTCTATCAATAGCAGATCTATCTAAACTGGCATTGTTTTCCCATTTCTCATTTGTCCAGCTGCTTCTTTCCATTTCCCGAGTGACGGATGTTGGTTTTCTGTGTTGTGGCAGTTATTCTGTAGGTTCTTTCTCTAATCTTGTTCTATAAAACGATCCAGGTTTAGAAAGGAACTCCACACTGATAAAAGGGAAGAAGCTTCAGACTGATCTGTCTACATTATAAGAAAAGTATCAGAACTTTGTGGAGATGTCCTCTGTGTCATTACTATTTTTAATATTTTAGAAAATCAAAATAAGAACAGAATGTAGGAATTACTCATATTGAGTCAGACCCAAAGTCTGTCTAACCCCATATCCTTTCTGACAGTGGCCAAAAATGAAAAACAAAGCTTGATAAGATTACAGCAACAAGGTAATGACCCCACCATCTGTCTTCTCCCACCCTTCAATGGTATATGACTCAGGATATTTTCCTGACATAGGGGTGATTTCCATGTGGATATTGACTGTTACTGCATTTCTCTCTTGTAAATATGTTGGGCCTCTCCTTAAGCTGTAGGATTTTAGTAGCCACAGTGTCTTGTGGCAGAGTCTCATGACTTAGATCAAAGTTGTGTGAATACTACTTTCATTTGTTCATTGTGAGCATGCTACTGTTGGTCCCTAGTTCTTGGGCCACAAGAGGTACAACTCTTCACCCAGGGTGTGAATTTTATTAGCCACTGCTATATCCTGGCTCCTTTGTCCCCTTTCCAAGCAGTGGGGGATTAGCTGCTCAGCCATTGATTGTCTGAGGAGAGGACCAGAACTGGAGACAGCATTCCGGGTGCAGGCCCACAGTGGGCTTAATGGCAGTGTTAAACTTGTCTCTATTTTGTTCTCTCCTCTGCACAGCTTTTAATAACCTGCTGTTTTGTTGTGACTGCTAAGCATTTAGCTAATGGTTGCCTGCAAGCATCTATTTAGTCTTGGAGGAAAATACATTGTGCTGGGTTGGACAGCCCTAGAGAAGCAAGGCAGCTGCTGCCTCATGCCTCAGGGCTGACCAGTGTTGAGGCCGAAATGGATCTGCAGCAGGCATGGATGTGCACTCTGAGGGTATGCCAGGGATAAGGCAGGCAGAGAGAGCTCTGACACAGCTCTGTTTGAGCAGGAGGGAGCTCTGGGAGTCAGAGTATGTGTATACACATGTTGGAGGAGCCTGCCAGCAGCTGAGCTGAGATGCTGGGTCTGCTCAGAGGCTGTCCTGGTGTCCCCAGTTCCTGGCACCTGGACATATGAGCTCCCTGGTCACACAGCCACCACCCTGGGTGCTCTCATCTGTAGAGACATGCAGGTGTTCTCCAGCTCACAGGTGGCCCTCGGACATGCACTATAACCCCTTGCTCCCAGACACTTCTGCTCTCAGCTTGGTCTTTGTTAGCACTCTCCTGCTCATAAACCTTATGCAATCCCAGAATGTCCTTCCCTTTCATTCCACCTTGTGCCCTACACCCCAAGACCAAAATACTCCATAGCTGGAGAGGTGATGAGGAGTGGCTGTTTCCTGCAACTCATCTTGCTGGGTTCCATGTCTGGACACCGTTGCTGAGATTCTCCTGGGACAGACAGGGTGTACTCAGCTGGAGTCTTGCTTTGAGGTCCTGCCTGCCTCTCTTCCAGTGTTCCTCTGCATTTGTTGAGATGGGATTTGGATGGGCCTGAGAGTAGTCTGGAGATGTATTATTTGTGCAGATGAACTAAGATTATACTTACAATCCCAGAATTACACTTCCAAATTGAGTCGGATTAGAGCCCATTACTTTATCTGTGACATGAAGATCGACTTTTTTGCCAAGTGCACGGAATTTTTAAAGTGTAACTTTTAAACTTTTTTTTTGCAATCCACCCATATTTTTACTTTCCTGGCTAATTTACATATTGTCAACAAATCTTGCACCTTAATACTCACCTTTTTTTTTCCTAGTTGTATTAAGAATATCCTGAGTAGCAAAGATCTTAATGCAGCTCTGCTGGACTATTGATGGCTTCCCTCTAACAGCAGATCATCATCTTTTCTCATTTTGAAAAATTATCTATGCAAGAATCAGTAAGGTACTATTTCTATCTAGCAAACAAAGAACTTACCTTTATTTTCAAGTTTTGTCTGGTGTAGTATTAGGCTTGTCATTGGAATGATGCTTCTGTCGCTTTCTTTTGGGAATTATTTCATAATCAAATAGCCTTTTTTGTCAGAATTTATGTGCTCAACAATTTCATTCTGTCATTCATAATAATTTCCCCAGCCCTTGTAATTTTCTGAATTAGTCCTGTCATCCTTTAATATGACAAGGTTCCTATGCACCTTTATTAAGCAGATGAAATATATTCAGCTTTTCTAACTTTTCCTTATAAATTCAGTGCTTCTCTCACTTTTCAGGTCTTAAGGACTTCCCCCCATGATCCAGCAGAACTGAGTATCTTGTTCCATCTGTATTCTTTCCTATTTTCAGGAAATGATTCTCAGAGCTATATTACACAATGACCCACTCTGATTTTTGGACAAGTCTCTAGTGCCCTATTAAAAAACTTTGTTTTGAGTGTTGGTTAAATATGTATGTATGTATGATTTTTTTTTTTTAAAGTAGTATTTGCTCATGTTTTCTTAGGAAAAAAATTACTGTCGTAGTTCACTAATTATGAAAAGGCATTGCTTTCTTTTTTGTAGAAAATTATTATAGTAAGCGTGGTAGCTGTACAAATAAAAAATTCATGTATTCTTCCCTAGTTACCTTTACCACAGTAAATTTAATATTTTTTTTTTATTCTTGACAGTTTCTACAATGCAAATAAAAAAAATAGGCTTTGTGTTACCATTTTTCTCCTGTATGAGCATACCCAGTTCTGATCTTTTTCCTGAATTCTTTGCAGAACTGTTGTTTTCAATTGAATCTATAATTAAATATGTCTCTCTTGATCATTCCATATCTCTAATAATTTGACTTTATTTTCTTCAGGTTTAAGGATGTTGTTTGTCAAGATTTTTGTATTTTTGTAGTGTATCTGCAGTTTCTAGTCAGACTTTTCTGAAGTTCTTCAAACTGTGCTGTGAGAGCTGCAGCAGGGCAGCGAATCACCTCATGGGCTAATGTGCTTATGCAGTGGCTGTCAGCAAAGGCTTGGCTGGGTTAATCGAGGAGATTTTTCTTTTTTCCTAGCCCCAGGCTATAGTGATCTGTTCCTGTCTGGAGTTTTTGTCATTGGAGATGGGATGGGAAATACATGCTTTTTGCCAGAACTGAGCTGGGACGTTCACATTTTCTGCTATAGGAATTCTATAACGTTCTGCCTGGGGCTTTGGAAATAATTGCTGTTTAAACTTAGTGTACTGGTTCTGGTAGGGCAACCGAGTATCTGTCATTTTAACAGACATAAACTTTGTAGTCACTCTAGTTTGGTTACTGAAGTTCCAGCCTGCATTAGGCTGAAAAGGAATAGCATGCCCTGGTGCTACTGTATATGCTGTGTTATGTATGGCAAGTGGAAATCTTCAGATAGGAAGACTTCTCCATCTCTGATAGCCACTCCCTCAGAATTCCCTCAGAATTGCTATTTTTTGTTTTTATAAGCACCAGCATTTCTTTCTGCCATTATGCAGCATTCAGAACCAAACTTGTCACCCTCAGCTTAGCTTCTTTGAAATATCAAGCACTTGCCTGCAGTTCCTTTGGAGGTCTGTTCTAAAATATGGAAGCTTGGAAGTTTGTTGTTGTAAATAGAGGCAAAGGAGAATTTTTGAATCAAATGGGATTTTGTAAGTGGAAATGTTTCTCAGGCCTAGAAGTATATTTCCTGCAGGTTCTCCTCATAAGTGATTTTGTGGGCCTGGGCAGCTTCTCTCACCTTGCAGCTGTTTTTGTAGGAAGCGTGGAGCCTGTGAATGTGGGGGTGAATGGTTCTGATGGTCTGTCTCCTTGTGTTTCTGGGGAGAGACGTGCTAGCCTGGCAATTACTGCTTGGAAGCGCTGACCAACACCAAGCTCTTCCTGTGCTGAGAAGTGCCTCATATACAAGAAGGCCTGTGCTTAGGAACTGATTGTACAGAACAGATCACAGTAGGGAAGAAGAAGCTCTATTCTACCCTTTTTAAAAATAATTGAAGCTAAGGGAGACTTAGCACTTTGTAACTTCAGATTGGAGCTCATACGAGAGCAGAGGATTAAGCCCAAGTATTTGGCATGGTAGAACATGACTGAATTGTAATCCCAGACTTTCATTTGACTCCATTATCAGAAAAAATAAAATCAGACTACCCTTTAACTAAAAGTTGAAGCTGTTACTGGAATGTAAAAGACAACTATTTGCTAAATTTCACGCATCCCATTTAATATTTTGCATAGAATTAGCTACAGCGGTGCTAACCATTTTACTGAACACAAACACTTGTTACAGACCAGCTTTGAGCTTGAGGCTTGGTGGAAGAACTATGCTTTATTCTCAGGGCAGTAAGCCTGCAGCCACGCAGAATGCAGTATGATCTGTCTCTGGGGAAATTAGTCCACTCATCTCATCAGGAACTGATTCCAACAAATGACTGGTAAATAATACAACACATTACTGTCTTTCTACTGTATTCTCTCTCTCTGTCTCTAGTATGTGTGCATATGAAATGCACGTGGTGATTTGAGGTTATAAACATACTGGTAAAATTCACAAGTAACAAATGAGCATCAGTTAAAAATTTAACTGATCCTTCCAGCAGTGTAAGGAAGCAAACAGCAGTATGAATCACTTAGCTGGAAAAGAAGAAATATCTAGATGCAAATGGCATTTGGCAAATGAGTGAGTATAACAATCTAAATACTGTACAGACCATGACCCAGCTATTGGCATTACTTTTAGTGTTCTGAATTGCTTAGCTGCCACACTCTTCTGAGGCTTCAGAACATCATAAATACTTAAGTTTGTATTCACTGGTTTAAGATGTTGCTAAAAGCATTAAAAGAATTGCTGTCCTAAATTAATTAACTTTTGTTTGTTGAATCTGTAGTGCAGAACAGAAATGTCAGCTTTATTCAGACAAAAGGGATGTTTCATCTTCAGGCCATAACTGATTTTGCCCTGGATTAACGAGTCATATATTTCCACTCGACCTGAAAGATAATTTTTTTTTTTTTAAATGATTGCTTCAGGCCACATATAACCTCATCATTTGCAGCAGTGCAATTTAAGGGATTTAATGTAAACTACTTGAAGCTTTTTGATGATGTGTTTGACCTAACCACAAGAAAAAAAAATTGCCTAACCTTCAGTTATAATAGCATAAAAAATAGAAGTCACTAGATATGAAATAGCTTAAAATGGCACAGTCTACCCGGTGTGCTACATGGCTGCCCCTTCTCTTGCTTTGAGCGCATCATTGCCCACCCTCCTGCCTGGTGACATCTTTCCTGAGGCAGAGGCAGTGGATATGTGGGGTTGGCTCCTCTGCCTGAGCTCTGCCCACCTGGCAGCCCTGTGGGGCTCAGCGCAGTGTGTGCTGCCCTCCCAAGGACTTGCCATCAGCAGTGAGCGTGGTGATGCAGAATAGCTTGCTTTGATTTGCTTTGCTCTTTCAAAGGGTGCTGTGATCTTTAGCTGTAGGGACAAAGCATGTCGAAGTGGGAAGTCTGGAGTTTGCCATCTTGTTGCTTGTTCTTCTTCTGTTTCCCTAACAGTGTCTGTCAAATCTGTTGTTCTTTTTCGCTTCCCTTACACCAGGTGGGGACTGCTCTGTGGCAGCTGGTGGAAGAAGCACTGCTCTTACCTGCCTTCATACCTGTGTTTTCCAGCATAGTTCCACTTGAATTAGCTCAGCATACACACATGATAATTGGTTCATGTAACAGGTTTGTGGAACATAAGAAGAGGTTTTGTAGTCACAAGGTTTCAGGTAGACTGCAAATACCTGATTTTTCAACCTGCTGTTATTCAAAACCAAAATATTGATCTCAGCATTGTTGAAACTGACTAATTTTTTCAAATAAATGGATTACAAAAAGTGAAACATTATATTGGTTTGAGGAAGTATCACATCTTTTCAGGTCTTGTAAATGGAGGGAGTGGATGATGCAGGGGTGTACTGGGAATTGATTGCCTTTTGGAGCAGTAGCTCTAGTACTGTGGATGTGTCCAAAAAAGTCACTACAGTCCCTTCAGCATCCTTGTGTACATGCTTTATCAGGTACAGGAGAAGTGCCATGATGCAATTTAATGACAGATGCAGATGGGAAGGAAGAAAAGTGAAGCAGAAAAAGATCTGTATATTGACTTGAAGAATTACTTGCTGTATATTTATTTGTCATGCAGCTTTGAATGCTGCTTGTTTTTCTGTCTCTCTATGCCTTCATTCTTTTGTATTATCTTTGTAATGTCAATCTGAAAGGGAAATGTTCTTCACTACAGGTTGTGAAATCTTTTCCCAAAATCAATTCCTCTGCTTGGATTTTTTTTTTTTTTGATAGGCAGGCCTTGTACAGTTTTTAAAAGTTTTTTGGGGTTTTTGTTTGTTTGTTTGTTGCTGGAGGTCTTGTATCTTGTGGTCTTAAATGGCAAAAGACTATCATTTTACATCTCAGGAAAGGCAGATCGTATTTCTTTTCTCCTGGCATGCAGTATTTGACTGTACTTGAAAGAGTCTAAATCTTGGATATGGAATACTGCAGCTTTTGTATTCAGTAAAGCTGTTTTAGAATATTCTAAAAGGTTTTTAAAAGGTATTAACTGTAATTTTTCTTTTCTCATGAAAACTGGTAAGTGTTCAACATATAGCAGAATGAAGTGCTGTGCTTTCCAGGTGGAAAGGGAAAATAAATGGTCCCAATAAAATATTAAAAGCACTGTAAACAATTGCTAAGTAGTTTTTCAGTAAAAGTATGTGGTGTTTGTAGAATATGTGGCCTGTTGGACACTAAAGATTTTTTTTTTTCTCCTTCTAATTAGGACACAGGTCAGCTAAACTCAATACCTCATGTGGACATTGAGGTTGTGGCATTGTAGAAAGTCTGCAGTTGATACTTCCCCATTCATTCTCTGCTTTTTTCGGAATCTGTAATTTTATAAACTATTTTCATTTTGTCCTGTAAGGATGCTTCATTCTGCAGCAGTGAGTTGTATGTATATATATTTTATTACTTTAAGATGTTTGTTTAAATATTTTATGTTCTTAATAGTGCTGAGCTTTGAATTCTATGCTTGTGTTCTATCCTTCATGGCCTGAGCACGAGTAGTGGAAGTAGTGGTACCTATTGCTGCAGGTTGCTTTAGATGAACTTTAAAGCGTTCTGTGGGTCGCTGCAGTGTGGGCAAAGTTTCTAACATTTTAAGCACTTTTAGGCAAAGTGATTTAAGTGTGATTTATGTCTTGGAACACATGGATTTTAACAGTGCTATTGGAGTAATAAAACCTTAAAAAGTTGGTTCAGTATACTCAGTGAAGAAGTATTGATTGTGTAATGTTGAAATCATAGAATCATAAAATGGCTTGGATTGGAAGGGACCTTGAAGATTGTCCAATTCCAGCCCACCTGCCATGGCAGGGACACCTGCTAGACCAGGTTGCTCCAAGCCCTCTCTGACTTGGGCCTGGACACTTCTAGGAATTGGGCATCCACAACTTCTCTGGGCTATGTGTTCCCATACCTCACCACCTTCACACTGAAGAATATCTTCCTAATACTTAATCTAATCCTTTCCAGGTTCATACCGTCCTTCCTTGTCCTGTCACTACATGCTCTTGTAAATTTTCTTTCTCCATCTCTCTTGTGGGCTCTTTTCAGGTAACAGAAAGCCACAATTAGGTGACCCAAACCCTTCTCTTTTTCAGGCTGAACAAACCCAACTCTCTCAGCCTGTCCTCACAGGAGAGATGCTCCATCCCTCTGATCATCTTGGTGGCCTCCTGTGGACTCAGTCCAACAGGTCGATGTGCTCGCTGTGCTGGGGACCCCAGAGCTGGGTGCAGCCCTGCAGGTGGGGTGTCACCAGAGCAGAGCAGAGGG
>VZUI01077108.1:0-49590 GCA_013401135.1 Cettia cetti
GAATCCTATCCAGGCGGCGCAAGAGAAACAGGAGGCAGAATGATCTCCAGAAGTCCTCTTTATTCCCTGGAACCGACAACTCCAAAGACCCCAAGGCTCCAAACAGCCAGGATTATATAGGGTCAAAAAGGGGGCGGGGGTTCAATACAACAACCAATAGGGAAGAGGATTGAAAAACTCACCAATTGAGGAAAGGATCCAAAACTAACCAATCAGGGGAAGGATCCAAAACTAACCAATCAGGGGGGCAGACTTGAACCAATCAAAAGAGAGAACCAATCAACCAATCACAGATAAGTTATTAACATACTTCTAGAAAGCTCAACAGATGAAAGCTGCACAGAACTGTATCAGGGACATGCAGCTCTCCATGGGAGCGCTGCCCTTTCTGTGTGGCCCACAGAGGCCTCCACAGGACACAAGGCACTCATAAGCTGAAATCCCAGTCTCCGCCACGGCACTTCAGTGCTGGCAGCATCTCGGCATTCCCCCAGGCTGCCAGCAGATCCTGCCCCCAGGGCTGAATGGATTTGCTGCAACCCAGGGCCAGGGCGCCGCTGTCTGTCCCTCTGCATTTCTGACCAGTACAGACCATGGGCTTACAGAGATCTGTACTCTGTCTTCCAACCCTGCCACGGCAGGTCTCACAGGAGCCAAAGGCCACATCAGAGGCCATGCAGAGAAAGAAATGACTGTCACATCAGCCCCTGTGTCTATCAAACATTCAACCTGGATCTGAGGCAGACTGGCACTCAGTAAACTCAGAGCACAGGTAATCTGTGGTCCCTGATGAAGTAGAGACTGTTCCGTGGCCAATGCAATGGGGAGAAAGGAGGAGGAGGAGCCAAGGCAACCCGAGCTGCCTGCAGCAGAGGATTCTGTGAATGAAGCCTTCACAGAAGGCACAATATGTCCTTCTAGAGAACTACTCCTCCATTTTTGGAAAACCCCTCCCCAACAGCCTGGATATAGCAGGGCCTGCTCCAGATGACAGGCTCTCAGCTTGGGGACTGTCCCCACCAGCTCAGTGGCTGGTCTAGTACCCACGATCTCAAGGATCAATACCTATCAGAGAGGAAGCAGGATTTTTCATTCTTCAATCTCACTGTATGAATGTCACACTCCTGGTTCCAGGGATGTCAGGGTCACCATATATATATAGTTATTGTATTCAGGATGGCTGAAATACCAATATGACTCCAATCTTCTTAGAGGGCATATAACAATGTTATTAAAAGGCACATCCTTTTCAAACACTATTCTGATACACTGAACACGATTATCATTTGAAACACACCTCTTTGTAAACATCTTTACAACTAAAAAATTGGAAAAGCAGCAGGTACAGAGATGGGAAATTGTTTAGAATGTCGTCTCCAAACTCCCCCAGAGAAATGCCTGGGAAAGTCTGATTTCTCTTCTGACCAGGTTTCAGCATCCACAGATCAGAATGCCTGGAAAGCTGAGGCAGTCACTCAGTCACTGGTGGCACCAAGCAGAGTGCCCAGAGAGCAGAGGCAGTCACGCAGTCACTGGTGGCACCAAGCAGGGTGCCCAGAGAGCAGAGGCAGTCACTCAGTCACTGGTGGCACCAAGCAGGGTGCCCAGAGAGCTGAGGCAGTCACTCAGTCACTGCTGGCTGACGACAGGGGTCGGGTGGCTCCGGCTAGCTATGTCCCCCAGCCACACTGGTCAGGGGTGCTGTCCTTGGTCTTCAAGCAGTCCAAGTGGTGGGAGAGAGCAGAGCTGATTTCTGCTCTCCTGGTCCTGGATATCCTCAACATCTAGGTTCAAAGCAAGGGTCAGAGAAGGCTCTCACAGAGGCTCTCTCTTTATTCTTCAAGGTGTACAGGACAGGGAGAGCGTGGGCAGTGTCCCACACTAACATTTAAACCAGGGGGGGCTGAGATGGATGAGAAGAGTGACTCGCCCCAGGGCAGGGTCAGGAGAGGGAACAAAGTGAGAGTGGAGGCAAAAACCTGGGTTAAAAACCAAAATAAACGTGACAGCAGAGAGATAATGGGAGCAAAGCATAATTTCTCCAGCTTAGGAAAAACCCACCACCACAGGTGGCACTGATTGGAGTGCCCAGAGAGCTCAGGCACTCAGTCACACGTGGCACCAAGCAGGGTGCCCAGAGAGCAGAGGCAGTCACGCAGTCACTGGTGGCACCAAGCAGGGTGCCCAGAGAGCAGAGGCAGGCACTCAGTCACTGGTGGCACCAAGCAGGGTGCCCAGAGAGCAGAGGCAGGCACTCAGTCACTGGTGGCACCAAGCAGAGTGCCCAGAGAGCAGAGGCAGGCACTCAGTCACTGGTTGAACTGATCATAGTCCCTGTAGAGCAGTAATTTAGTGTTGGGTGTTAGATTTTGTTGTTGTTGTCTTTACAGATTTTTTTTCCAATAAATTGCCAGGAAACTATCTACTTGGTACCTATGGGTCCTTTAGGATAACAGAGAAGTGGCCAATGGTGATGTAGCACCAGGCTACACTTTTTTTGGTCTCAGGGAGTTTTCTCTTGGAGGGGAAAAGATACCACAAGGTTTGGGGCAGGTAAAGGATAGGGCTGGGGTCAGGTAAGCATTCTCTTGCTCTCGGCATCAGAGATAGGGTGGCCAGGCTGCTGCTTGCTGTGGGAGGAGTTCATTGTCACCACTAAGTCCAGTCCTGGAAAATCCACTATCATCTGCTCGTGTACCCAGGAATTCTGAGCTTGCCTCCTCCTGCCCTGCTGGGCCAGCCCTGTCCTGCCGCCACTTCTTCAGCACTGCTTTGAGGGTTTTTGCCACTCTGTGGCCCCGCAGTCCCCCTGCTCTGCCAGGACATCCCTGCCATTCCAGCTACCACCAGTGGAGCTTCTGATATATCTCATCCACCAGGCTTCTCCACCATTCCAGCTTGGTGCTCTCGGAGTCCTGCAGGGGCACTGAGATCAGACTGCCCCAGGCTTTGTGAAACAAAGCCCTTCAAGGGTCCTGGTTCTGTTTATTATTAATGCTGTAGTAGTTGTTGGTTGTTTGCCTTGTCATACATACTAGTATGTATAACTGTTATCCCCATACCTCTGCCCGAAAGCCCCTTTAAATTCCTAAATTATAATAATTTGGAAGGAAGGGATTTGTATTCTCCATTTCGAGGGAGACCCTGCCCCTCCCTAGCAGACACCTGTCTTTCAAACCAAGACACTGAGCCCCTGGTGGCACCGTTTAGAGTGCCCGGAGAGCTGAGGCATTAATTCATTCAGTCCCTGGTGGCACCGATCGGAGTGCCCGGAGAGCAGTCACTCTGACGGCACCGACGGGAGTGCCCGGAGAGCTGAGGCAGCCACAAGGCGTCACCCGCGCCCCCTCCTTCGCTCCGCCTCTCGCTGCCGGAGCGGCCCCTAAAGTGTTATTTAAGCAGCGGTGGGTTCGAGCCCCGCTGCTAGCGGCGCCCGGGGAAGCGGCAGGATTTTCGGCGGCCAAAGCGCGGTAAGGCAGGAGGAGCTCCGGGGCCGGAGCAGCGGGAGGGGGCCGCGCTGCAGCACCGAAACCGAAACCACGGTGGCGACCCCGCCGTGCGAAGGCATCGCCGCCACCGTGTGACCCGATTGGCGGTGCCCGGGGGGCTGCCGGGGTGACGGGCTCCGAGACGAGATGGCCCGGCGGGGGTGCGGGGCTACGTCCCACCCATCCCATCTCGCACCACCGTGGAGGGGCTCCCGGGCACGGGGAAAGGGAAGCGGCGGGCGGGGGAGCGGTGCGTACGAGAGGAGGCGGCCGCGGCGGCAGGAAGCCGCCGGGAGGAGAAGGGCGATATGGCAAGTCGGCCAACAAGGAACTAGGCCAGAGCAGCCCCGCGTTAGGGCTTCTCGGCCGGCGGACGCCGCTGGCGCTGCCCGCCCTGGGCTCCGCGGCTGCGGAGGGGCCGCGCCGGGGCTGAGCGGGAGCGCCCGGAAGCAGCGGCGCGCCCGTCCCTGACAGGTACGGCCCGGCCCCGACTCCCATACGGGATGCGCACTTTTCTGACCAGAACCGACTCTAACACCTTTGCACAGGTACAGGCCGCTGCACAGACCCCATCCTTTCCTCCTCCCACGCTGCCTCTGCTCCTGTGAAAACTTGGGTTGCGTAACACCTTTGTTTCCCTTGTATTGGCATCTCCTCCCCTTCCCACGGGATCCTTTCTGTAACCTGCTGATGATCTGTCACAGGTATTTTCTTTGCTATTTCCAAAAGGAAAAAAGAAAAAAAAATCCGTAGTGAAAAGATGCATCAGCTGAAAAATCTGAGTAGAAGGGAAAGGTTTAGATGGAGTGGGTTATGACATTTACAGCAGCAGATCTGAGACACCCTGATAGCTTTTGAAACATCATTGACACAGGCAATATTTTTGTTAGCAGCTGTAACACCCCTTTTATTTGTCCCTTGTTACTTATTTGAGAATACCAGCTTTGGCTTCTGTTTTTTAGTCCTTTCCGTTACCGGCTGGTAACTCACTCAGTGGCCAAGAGTTTTGCTACTTGTAAACATGCTCATTTTCTCCAATTAAAGTTTGTAGCATCTCTTAAGAACTTAGGTGCTGGGAGAATCATTAGACTATAAAGGCTGCAATCAATGTTCTTTCATATTACTGTGCTAATGTGCTCAGTGTTCCTCCTTAACCATGCAGGTCACATCAGATCTGCATCAGATCAGTTACAAATCATTAGAACTGAGCAAAGCACATTTGAACAGTGATTAGGGATATGACTCGATGACCTAATGTCCAGGTTATGGTTCTTGTGAATTTAAAGGCCCTTCAGGAGTTAGAGGAGACGACATAACCATGGTGTTAAAAAGAAAAAATGCCACAAACCCACTTAGAGCACTTCTATCCTTTTCTAAAGAGCACCAGTCACTCTGGTGGACAGAAATTCCTCTCTTCTAGCAACTGCTATTCAAAATTTTCATACTACATATTGGTACTTGGTAAATATGAACCCAGCCAAATACAACAAATGTTCAGAAGAATATGTGGTTAAAAACTGCTATATAATTAATCAAGTATACAGATGAGGGCTACTTCACAGAACATAAATTAACATTAGAAGTATGCATAGCTTCTGTAAGGGTTGGCTAAATTAAACTACAAAATTTCTGTTCTCTAAACCAGACAGATACATAATGCATGAAATGGTGTGTCCTAAGTACTGAGGATACATGTAAATTACCCTGTATCTCAATAAGAACAGTAAGGTTGGAATGAGCCTGAGACTTTGAGGTTCTACCCTTGTTTTTTTATTATCTGACATTTCAAGGTATCAAAAGCCAGTATCTCATGCTAAATAGTATACCAGAATAAGCAGTCTTTGCTTTAAAGCCTGGCTAGACATTGTTTTTCTGTGATATTTGTTCTACAAAAAACCCCCCAAAACTCTGGGTTTGAAATAAGTCATTAGATCAGAGAGCTTCTATTCAGAGTACTTTGTTACTTAATAAGAACAGCAAAAAAAAGGAGTAGCATCTTACCATGCCCAAGGGGAAAGATTTCCTCCCATCTAATAAGAAAATTCCCTCTTCTTGAATGTTACTCAGCTCACTTCAGCAGATACATTATGATTTTAGAAGTTATTACTTCTTTTGAATTTCCAAGACTTCTGGTTATAGTGACTACATGTTGCTTAGTTGGAACAGGTAATTAACATTGTAAATAGGAACAAGGTTCTATTTATTACAGTTTGGGGCAGAGATATTTTTTGCCAGGTTCTATTGTACTGAATGTCAGTCCCAAACTATCAGTGGTATTAATGTAACTTTAGAGATTCACCATTCAAAAATACACATCTACTTTGCATTCACAAGAAAAGCATGTGCAAGCCTTATAACTACTACCTAGATGCATAATTGCTGTTAGCATGGAAAAATTAACATACATAAGTGACTTCAAATCAATTCTTGGAAGGCAGACCCAGATAAAGAAGCAAGATGTTAGTTTATGCCATGTTTGACTCTCATGACTCAATTTAGGCCCTTGTACATGTAATATCCACCCCATCTGCACAAAAGTCAGTTTGACCACACCAACAAATCCAGAGAACCATCACCAGAAACTTCCAGGGAGGTGAAAGCTCAGCTATGATAGCAGCAATGGCTTTCCCATGAATTCTTCATGGCACTGCTCTGAGTCATTTGACTCATTTTGGCAATTTGATTGGCTAGAAAGGAATTTAAAACACAAAACTGAAACCCCCAAACAAAAAACCACCACCACAAAACAAACAACCACAAAAAAACCCCTACCACAACAAACAAAACAGGAAAAAATTCCTCCAATCATTATTAGGCATAGCAGGACTTACCTTCTTAATGAATGAATGCAGCCATATCCTCAGGCCTGTGCTCATAATGCTGGCCAGCACTGCAGCAAAACAAAGCCTGCATCTTTTTGAAGTCTGTAAAGCCAAAGCAGAAAACTCTGAAGAGAGGACACTGCTCTGGGTGTAAGGAGGTTGTTCCCTATCTGTACTACAACAGCCCAAAGAGTCTCTATATGTACTTAGAAGAGAAAGCTCTTGCTCTATCTCTTCTACAGGCACTTTTTTTTTTTTAATTAACTTATTCTTCCCTGTTTTGCTTTGTCAGTATTGAACTGCTCAGACCATTTCCAACTCAGCACTGAAACGTCTCTCTTCCCTCAGGTACCTGCTTTCCACACAGACAAACTCCTTAGTTCCCAGGTTCCCCAAAAAGAGGCTGTGGTAATGCACAGTCAAAATTAGCCTGCAGCTGGTGTTCACAGCAGCATTAAGCAATCTTTTCAATTAGAGATTGGATTATACAGGTGCACAGTAATTTACAGGAATTAGCAGTCATTTGTTGGTCTGGAAAAACTTGGGAGTCCCTTTGCTACACAATTTAGAGCTCTTAGTTACCCAAACTAGCCAATCTACTGTTGCTGATAGTGGCACTTAGAGGTGGTGCCTTTCTCCCAGCTCTGTGTCCTAGCTACCCAAGATGAATGGAAAATGAAGAGCCCTGACACTCTCTTGGACTTTGTCTTTTCTCAGCAAACTCCTTCTTTACCTGATGTAAGGTGCTTAAGTTAAAAACTTAGTAATGGGAAGAAAAGCATAGCTTATTGGCTTGCACCAGTACTAACAAAGCAGCTTGCTGACATAAGCTGAAGGCAGGGGCTGTATAGCCTGGGAAACACATTAGGCAAAGAGAATACTACAGCTTTATCAAAGGATTAAAATTATTCTGGCATCCACTGGCATTTACTTATGTATTAATTTCCCATTTCATAGGATCCCCCAAACTCTCTTTTTGTATTGATGCACTTAGGAGCCACTACAAGCCTTCACTATTTCTTTGTTCCTCTTCTTTTTAATGGGCAGAGGAGAAGTTGCCATACATATTCCTTCCTAGCACTTGTCTCAAGTTCATGTGCAAATAAGTTTCCCATAGAAGCTGAGTCCTTAATTTCACCCTCCAGAGGAACCTTTTATTTGGTTGTTTGGCTTAAGCTTTAAGCAAGCGGTTTAGAGCTAGGTTTGCAAGGATGCCCAAAAGGTAGCTTACAGTTATAGAAGAATCTGGGCACCTGACAGACCCACGTTCAGGCAATTCAGAAAACAAGATACCTATCAGAGTCATTATGCACTACTGCATTTGGCACCATGGCTCTTGATTTTTGTGGGGTTTGTATTTTGCACATATGGAGTGTAGGGACAGTATTGATCTGCTGCATATTGTATGGATAAAAACTATTTATTAAAAGCACTTTGAGATCCTCAGGTGAAGAAATGATTTTACGTTGACTGAATATAACCGTAGTGGGTTGACAGAATAAATCATTGTGATCTTTAGGTCTGATTCTGCGAGAACCAAATCATTTTTGTTTTCCAACTGGGCATTTGTAAGGGTCATGAAGTTAGTGTTTCTGTCCTACTCCTTAAACATACACTTATTTACTGGAACAGCTAAATGCTTTCAATTATACTTATTTTTCCTCCTTTATACTACAGGTCCAGAAGCACGAGGGTGCTTGATTTTGTTTTAATTGCTAAGCCACAAAGACTGCAGCCATGTCTCTGGAAGACATCCACATGAACACCAAGGATTTGCTTGAAAAAAAACAATTAGATGCTGGAGGATTTGGAGTAATTTCTTTATGCTTTCACAAGAAACATGGATATGTAGTATTGAAAAAAGTATATACAGGACCACAGCGCACTGAGTAAGTTACAGATCTCAGTTCTGATTTTCATTTCAGTTAGTTCTAAGTCCTTTAAATTCAATTACGATAAATATAAATGGAGTGTAATAATTTCAGGTCTTTGGATCCTGGAGATACTTTATGTGGGGGGAAAAAACCACAATGCTAATAGCTGTCCCACAAATTTTCTTTTTTTTCCCCTCTGGAGACAACTTTTTTCGTTTTAACTGATAGTTCCAGTGAAGTTCCTGGTTTTTGTTACAAGCCGAATTGTTTTTGTTACACTATCAGGAGCTGTTAAGACTCAGGAGGACTCTTGCACACTTAAAGAAATGCAGGAACTCAGTGGCCACATGATGTTTTTAAACTTGCAGATACGTTTTCAATGAAATTATCCAACTGTAGATGTCCACTAGGAACTAAATGCACATAAATTATCAGCAGGACTCCAACTTCATGTGTGTTAATAGCACAAATGTAACCCTCTCCCTTGAGAAAGAGCAGAGTGATCCAAGCCCACTGATTTAATTCAAAGACTGAATTAGCTGTTGATTTCAGTGGATTCAGGTCACAGTACAGCTCTACTGCCTCACAGCCAGAATAATCCTAAAACTCTCCCATGGGTCATCCACTAGAGAGAGACAAAATTTCGTGTTTTTTCTACTTTGGGCTATAATAAGTAAATTAACTGGGATTTTATTTTGCTGGTGGAAAGCAAATTAAGAGATTCTTGTAGTTTGCAGCCTGCAATGACAGTTTGGAATGACCACAGTTAAAATGGACAAGTCTGCGAAGTGTATTTTGGGGTTTGTATTTTTATTTTTTCATTACACAGGCTCATAATTTTCTTATTTCTTAAAATAATGAACCAAAGGTCTTTAGCAAAATTTTTAACTGAGCCTAATGCAAACAAAACAACCAGTTTCTTCTCTAGTAATACAGAGGAACACAGATGGAGAAAGCAGTTTCCTTTTAAGTCAGAGGGTAAGAAAGCATTAGCAAGCAGTATAGTTTCAAGATTGTCTTACGTCCTTTTGTCTGATGACTAGAACAGGAAAAATAATAAAAATACCACCCCTTCTATTAATTATGTAATGGATACTATCCTTTTTTAAGACCCTTAGTGAGGTCCCAGCTATGTACCTGGGATTATTGATAGGTTGTACTGAAGCAGAGTTAAAGAGTTGGGCTTTTAATTCATCCAAAACCAGTAATTGTGAGCAAACGCTGTCGTCATTTAGTATGTGTGTGGTTCCCTTGTAAGAAATCCATTTTGAACATGAAATAAGACCCCGGTAAGTTTTCTGTACAAGAAGTAGTGGAGTGGATCTTGATCCCCCTTGTTCCAAGGCTCTTTCAGCTCTGCCCAGATCTCACCCCAGTTTAAAGATTTGGACGTCCACAGCTACCTACAAGAAGAATGCTTATGCAGTTCCTGAAAAGCAGGCCTTTAAATCAGACTGAGCAGACAGTCTCTATGTAAGGCATTTGAACAGAATCCTAGAGAATATGACCTGGCAGGAACAAATCTGTATCAAATCAATCTATGGTTCATCTTGCAAGAGTTCTGGGGGTGTTGATGTTTTTGGCCATGGTTTTCATCATGAATCAGTGTGATTTTCATCCCTTTGTTCTTTCTAGGCTGGCACCTAAATTCAGTGTAATTTCTGTTTTACAGGTACAACGTTTCCCTTCTTGAAGAAGGCAGGATTATGCGCAGACTGCAGCATGACCGTGTGGTGAAGTTACTCGGTGTTGTTTTGGAAGATGGAAACTACTCACTTGTGATGGAGTATGTGGACCGGGGGAACATGATGAAAGTGCTACACAATGTGAGCAGTCAATTATTTCATCCTTTAGGGTTGGTGAGCTGCTTGAAAGGGACAGGATGTTACTGCTACATCCGGAGAATAAAGCCTTTAAATTCTTGTTCTTCTTTTTTGTATTTAAAAGCCAGTGGTAGTACTGCCCTCTCTAGAGACAGGAGACAATGACAGTGGCTTTCCTGTGCATCACAGAGGAGCAGACCAATTACAGATTAAAAAGTTCTAGGAGTGGCTGTAGAGATATGTGGAAAATTTGCTAAATATGTAGCAAATATTTGTAAATATGGAGTGATTCAAGAATTATTTTAATGCCAAAATTTCGATCCAAGAAGGACCTTAGATTCATAGAATATCCCTAGTTGGAAGGGACCTTGAAAGATCATTAAGTCCAACTGGCACAGGACAACCCTAAAAATCACAACCACTCGCTGGGTGAAGAATCTTCTCCTAATATCCAACCTAAACCTTGCCCAATCCAGCTTCATGCCGTTCTGACAGGCTCTATCACTGACCATCAGAGAGAAGAGATCAGTGCCAGTCCCTCCACTTCCCATCATGAGGAAGCTGAAGACCATGATGAGCTATTCATTCTCTCAGTCTCCTCCAGGCTGAACAGACCAAGTGACCTCAGCCCTTCCTCATATGGCTTCTCCCCAGATTTTTCACTATCTTTGTGCCTTCCTTTGGAGACTCTCTAATGGCTTTACATCCTTCTTAAATTGTGGCTAAAACTGCACACAGTATTCAAGGTCAGGCCATACCAGTGTGGAGTAGAATGCGACAATCACCTTCCTCAACCCGCTGGTGATGTAGTTTTTTTCTTACCATAGCTTAAGCAGAGGCACTCTTGAGATTGAGGAACTTTTTTTTAAAGACTGAGTTTTAATTTGATTGTTGTCTTTGCATTTTTAATAGATTGCACTTCTTTCTTTTAGCTCTCACTACCTTTGTCAGTGAAAGGGCGTTTCGTGCTGGAGATCACAGAAGGAATGCTTTATCTGCATGAGCAAGGCTTTGTACACAAAGACCTAAAACCAGAAAACATCCTTGTGGACAGAGACTTCCACATTAAGGTACTTGTTAGAATGTGAAGGGAGAAGGCAGGTGGTTTGGGTTGAAGAACCCATTTCAGCCATGCTGGTTAGAGTTCCTAACTTGGTGGAATTGGTAGATGAATGCCTTTGTATTTTAGAGAGGTGTCACTGAGAGAGTGTTTAGCCCTGGTTCACTGAATCATAGTGGCCTATACAACCTCTGAGTCTGAGATTTGCACAGTATTCCTCCAACTGTGAAAAAAAATCATGAAGGGCATTAAAAATAATATTGTTGAGAATTAACAAGCTATAAATAACAAAAAATTTGAAAGCTGAAACAAATGTTAACACAGAGTTTGAAACGATAGAATGTTTTATGGATAATGTCTTCTGTCCTTTATTGCTGTAATTTCTCCTCCTGCCTTCACTTCCTTGTTTTTATTCCTTTCTTTCTTTTGTTATCTTCTATTTTGCATCCCTCTTCTCCCTTAGTCATCATTTTAAAATGACATCCAGGAGCTACAAAAAATCCCCATCAGTACACTACTTCAAAGAATGGTTTATAAGCCTATTCCAAAGCCCTTCTATTAACTTTAGTGAGGTTTTGGATCAAAACACTTAAATATAGAGGCTACTGTGGAATAAACCTGAGGGGAATTTGCAGCAGTCCTCATCAAATATCCTGTCTCTGGTCAAGGTGAGATGTTGAAATAATCACCCCATTACAGTTTGAAACTATAGAATAAATTTCTGTGAAAAGAACTCTGTCACTTTTTATTTCTCATACATAAATTAATGAGAAGTTCTTTGACAAGGTTAATACAGTAACAAGTGCAGTATGAGCAGCTTGCAGATAAGAATTATAAACTTATTTATTTTCCAAAAATAAAAACTCCATCATGATCTGCTTTAAATGTAAATTGTATGGGGAGCTGGGTTCCAGCTCGCTTATATGGACAGGACCAAAGTAGGCTATCATCACATTTCATGACAAACTGATCTGGAACATGGGATCAAATTCAGAATCAGATAAGACCTCCTTAAGTAGCTTAATCAAAAGTATAATTTAAGGCAGCTATTGTATGATCTATTTGCTTGAATGTGTCTAACGTTGTCAGTAATTAGAAAGGGAAATAGTTGTTCCAGGAAATTGTACGTGCAGAAAGATTTATGTCATATCCTTCTCTATCACTAGGACTCCTCTCACTTGTAGACATGAACCTGGACTCCTTCTTCCTCAGAAGAATGTCACCTAGATTTTCCTCTGAATACACAACCTCTAAATGTAGCCCAAGGCTTCAGAAATTCAAGAGGAACAACAAGCTACTCTAGAGGCAGTAAGACAGAAAAGTGAGGCAAGGTGTCACCTCAGTTTTATCTGAAGTAATTGAGTTGCCCAACACCATTGGACAGCTGCCTGTGGCCAAGAGAAACAGGCCCATTTTCTTTCAGCTTTCCTCTCCCACTGACTTCCTATTCCCTTGTGTTAGCACTGGTGCTAATCTGAACACCCTGCCTTGATTTTGGAAGCCAAACCAGCAGATTACCATTTACCTTGTTGGCAGTGTTGTCCTTCTGTTGGGGAGCACTTGGTTCAGCAAGCTGCTTGACTGCCTTGCACTAGTTCTTCCCAGCTAAGTGTCAGTGCTGGAACAAGAGCAGAGGCAGCACATAATAGAAGACTCAGGCAAGGGAGGGACGGATTACTTTCTTCACCACCAGCCATTTGTCTAGTTGCAAAACTGCACCCTAAAGTTTCAGTAATACTACATTGTCAAGCACACAGTACCCAGGTATCTCTGCTTTAACCTGTTCCATGCTATACTTTCCCATGTCTCTTTATCATACTTATCACATAATTTTAGATCCTCTTCTTTCCCTTTTCTGAAGGAAGATCTAAGGTGGTTAAATGGAATGGAAAAGGCAGTGAGGGACAAAGCTTATCTGCCCATCTCATAGACTGATTCTAGATTTGAATCTTAAATTCTTTTCCAGTGAATAGTCTGTTCTCCCGTGAGTGCTGCAAGCAGACCTCAAATATAATTGTTAGTATGAGAGAAACCAAACTTCTTCTGTCCTCACATTGTGCAAGTGTTCCACAATTAAAAGTTCAGCCTAATGGCTCCCAAGTGCCAGTGATACTTCATTTTGGACAAAACCCAAACCAAACAATTGTTATAAACTATTCAAAACCCAGGCAGGAATGAGTAAATAAAATTTATTTAAACCCATTAAAATTACAAAGCAAAGGGGAGGGAACAGCACTGGGAGCTTGATGGAACTCGTGCCCACCAGAGGCTCAGCTCAAAAAAATGGTGTCTCCACCTTTTATACCCTGAGATTGTCTCAGTATCATTAATATTCATGAGCAGCCCTTATATGCCCTTCTGGCCTCTCCCACAGTCCATTGCTTTGCCCATATATGGATATTTGGCTGCTCCCAAGGCCTGTCAGTCAGTACTTCCATGCCTTTCATTGGTGGAGCCCTTCTTGTCTCTTGATTGGTGGTGCTGTGTTACCCTGCCAGGCCTCCCAGCAGCAAGTGTCCCCCACTCCCTGCGCCTCTTACAAGGGGCAAATACACTCCCTCCCCACATTTTACAGCCCTGTCAGCCAGAGCTGCCAGGCAGGAACCCCAAAAGAGGAGGGGAGGAGTGAAGGGAGAACAGAAAAGGGGTCAAAACTATCCTGGAACAACAAAAGAAGTGTAAACCCCAACAAAACTTCTCCCCACCATACTCAACAATTCTTCCTCATTTGCATGAGCCAATTGCCACACCTTATTCATAACACAACCAAACAAAGAAAAACAAGAAAAAAATCAAATCATTTGTTTTTCTTTCTTAAGTTGAATTTTTTCACTATTTATTTTTAGATAAGTTATGAGATTACTGTTAAGTCTTGACAAAACTGAGCACTGCATGCAATACTGGTTTGTTTCCTCTTCATTACAGCACTAGCTCTGATGTGTCTCTTTCTTCAGATTGCAGATCTTGGTGTTGCCTCCTTTAAGAGCTGGAGTAGGCTGACCCAAGAAGAAACTGTCCGGCAGAAGCAAATGAAGACCACTTACCAGAACCATGCTGGGACCCTTTTCTACATGGCCCCAGAGCATTTACGTTGTGTTAATGCTAAACCAGTGGAGAAATCAGATGTTTACAGCTTTGGCATTGTGATCTGGGCAATTTTTGCTAACAAAGAGCCATACGAAAGTACGTTATTTCCCAAAGGATGCTATCAGAAAAATAAGTTACAAATATTAAGCATTTAACGTTATAAAATTAAGATTAGTAGACTGCATCACCCATGGCCTAGAATAGCACCGGTTTGGCACCTCATGGCTAGTGAGAGGAATTAGTGCATCATTCCTGACTTCTAAGTATGGACAAGAACACCTGAATGAAATGCAGCCACGAGCTGAATCTACTCACATCTACATGGTGTGGGCACAAACCAGACTTGGTGGCAGAAGTTATGCAAACCTCATGTGGGTCAGGATAGAAGCTTTGATGGACACTATTTCTGAGGTGGACTAGTTACACATGGAACTGAGAATGATCTCACAGTCAGTTACCGATTCTCAGCTGTGTGCTGCTGATTTCTCAACATGCACCAGTGGGCTTTTGTAGAACAATAGGAGCCAACTGTGGAATTCCAGAGTAACACGTTTATAATTTTGAATTGATTTTTCTAGAGAGCTACATCTGTCACCCTTCCTCACACTGTGCATGTCTTACGTGTAAAAGTAAATCCATTTATATTCAAATCTCTAATCCATGGAAGTCAGGGCAGTGGATTCAAATTCACTAATATAAAAGACTTGTAAGCTGGACCTCTCTGAAATCATATTTTACATGCCCACAAACACACAGGGAGCCACTTCATTGTTTCTTTTACCTATGGAAAGGTAGCAAAACCCATGATCAGAATCTGATAGGAAATTTTATTTTTCAGATGGTATAAATGAAACCCAGATTTGCTTTGGCATCATGAATGGAAACAGACCAGACGTAAAGGAGATCACTGATAAATGTCCAGTGGAAATTATTGACTTAATGCAGCAATGCTGGGATGGAGATTCAGAGAAACGGCCAACCTTTGCAGGTAAAGCCTTACTTTAGTATTTGTTTTTGTCCATTGATAGTTTATAATGCAGCAAAACAAACCTGAGTATTTTCCTCTTGAAATAAGGTGGGGGTTTTTTGAAAACTGAAACAGCAATGCACATATTCTGTAAAGCATGCTCTCTGTACCATGACCAAAAATGGGATCTGATCCAGCATTTACAGGTTTGAGAAATCCTAGTAAGTGAACTGAGCTAATTAAAGCACTTTACCCCTGATAATTTCTTTTCAGCATAGTATAAGCTTATTGCTGAAATTTACATAAAAACTAACATCAAGGGATATAGTATATCTTGACTATGACTGAGAAAATATCCTATTCAAAATACTCTGGATTCAAAAGCTGTCCTAGTTATCGTTCCATAAGCAATCTGACTGACTTTGATAGTTAATCATCCTTTCGTATCGTCAGATGGCAAAACACTTCCAAATCAGTAGAAATTATGGCTCAATGGTCTGGCATGGAGACTAATAGCAAATAAGTAAAAATTCTATATCTCTTCTCTCTGCCTCAATACATAGTGCCAAAAATTAAAAATTAGAATTTAATTTAATAAGAATTTTTAAAAAATTAGAATTTAAATTTAAAAAAAAATAGAATTTAATTTAATAAGAATTTAAAAATTAAAACCAAACAAACAAGCCACAAAAAAAAAAACCAAAAAAACCAACAACTCAGAAAACCCCAAAACAACAAAAAGAGGGGAAAAAAACCCAACCCACAAAAAAGACCCCAACAAATAACAGGAAACTGAGGTTTGTACTTAGACAGGGACACCAACAGCTTCATATACAGCATGTATGTTCTTAAATACACAGAGGAAATTTGTATCTTATGAGGAAACCACCTACTATGTCCATATTTAACATATATATTAAGCTTATGCTTGTATTGAGTCTCAGCTTCTAATTTTCTGATATGCAAGTCAGGGAAAGATTCTCTCATCTACTGATCATAGACAGATTTCACTCTAAAAAGCAACAGAACAACAAAAAAATCCTAGAAGTCATCCTGTTCTTGTTACTGTTTAAGACTAAGTGTACCGTGAGAATAAGTTACAAATGTATGTATACCTTTCTTGGTTCTGACATCATCCTTCATTCCTTTTCCATCAAGATTGTTAACAGTAGAAGTCATTTTTACTTACCATTGAAAACCACTTTCACTTAGCTCTTTTATTTTTGCAGAAATCAGTGAAAGATACAAGCCATTTTACTATCAAAATCTAGGAAAAAATATTGAAGAAGATCTGAAGAATTTAAAAGTGAGTCGCTTTCTAAGAATTTTAAGGTTCCCCACATTCCTTCTTCCCAACCCCAATTATGGCCAGATCTGCCACTTAAAGACTGATCATGCTTGATTGATGTGATTTCCTTCTGTGATGAAATGACTGGATTTGTGAATGAGGGCAGAGCAGTGCATGTCATTTATCTCAGCCTTCAGAAGGTTTTCAACACTCTCCCAAACTACTCTTGTATCCAAGTTCAGAAGTTGCTGTCTGTATGAGCAGATGAAAACAGGTTGGATGGTGAGTCCCAGAGGAGAGGAGTTGATGGGTCCCACTTCACCTGCAGGCCAGAAGCAGCTGCAGGAGTGCAGGGGGCTAGGACCTGACCTGGTTTACTCCTCTGTCAGTGACCTGATGGAGCACACGTAAGGTATGCAGGTGACACCAAACTGGAAGGACCAGTCAATACAGTCACAAGAACAAGGCTGATAGCTGCAGGCTGGAGGAATGTGGTTACAGAAATCTTGTGAAATTTAGAAAGCACAGGTGGAACATGTTGCACCTGGGATTGGATAACCCCTGGCTTCAGTGCCAACCAAGGTTTTCCCAGCCAGGGAGCAGCACTGCCGAGAAGAATCTCAGGGTGGTGGAGAGCAGCAGCCTGGGCTCCAGCCACTGCCTGCGGGGCACCAGCAGTGTCACAGGCAGCACATCTGCTCAGACCTTGTTAGTCCTAACAGGAGATGGGGCTACTTCAGCCCAGACATCAATGGCTTTGGAGGACAAAGAAATAGCAACCTGTCCCTGTGTGAGGAGTTTGAGAAGATAGAGCCAAGCTCTTCACAGCAGTGCACTGTGTGAGGACTACAGAAAAAAGACAAGTACAGAAACAAGAGAGACTCAAACTGGATGTAAGAGTGAAATGAAAAAAAAACCAAAACTTTACCCTCCAAGGAGAGCAGAGCAGTGGCACAAGTTACCTAAAGAGGTTGTCCAGTCATGGTCATTGGAGGTTTTCACCAAACCTGACTGCACAAAGCTCTGAGCTACCAACTCTGATCCCGTAAGTGACCCTGCTTTGAGCAGGAGGTGGGCCCAAGGTCTGTTTCCACCTGAGTGGCACACTGATTCCCTGATGATATTTTGCAAAAGCTCCTCATATATCCATTAAATAAAATGTTATTCCTAGCAATTCAGAAGTGGCAGAATCTGATTTAAAGTAACTTCATACTTTATTTTTTTGGCCTGCCTTCAGTTAGTGTCTAATGAGTCTCAGCCTGCTTGAGAACAGGAGGCTATACCACAGTAATATTAACACGTAAAAGTTAAATTCAGATAGTTTTCCTGAGTGTCCAAATTGGTTTCTCTTACTTTTCTGGCTGTAAGTTTAAAAATGACGATTAAAAGAATCATTTCCTGACTAGATGTCATAGGGACAAAATGACTATTTAGGAAATGGGCTGTGAGTTTATTACTTTCTTAGGAAGGAAAGCATCCATTACAATCAGGGCACAGATTATAAAGAGTGGATCCAAGGCAAGTCACTGTGTGAATGACTAGTGCAGCTTCAGTAGCAGCATGACTTAGAGGGTTTGGGCATAATCTCCCTGCTGTCTGCCCAGCAATCATGGAAGCCTCATAACTAAAAGGATCACAGAATGTTTGAGGTTGAAAGGGACCAGAAATCATTTGGTTCTACCCTCCCTGTTCCAACTATTCCATTACTCAAATAAAATCTAAGGACCTATGGTTGTAATGTGTGTTACAACATCACCTTTTGTTTTTGGAGGGAAGTCGATTTTGGGAAGAGATAGGTAGGAATTGTTGATTTTTAATCTGTGAAAGTACTTCTAAGGTTTAATTAATTTAAAAAAAAACCTCACTAACACAAACTCTACTTTTAGAAATTATTTTATGAGTAAGCAGCACTTGGGAAAGTTGAGAAATAAATTTTCCAGGTTAAAAAAATTAATTCCAGCAAAGCTTGAATAATGGGAACATCAAAAGAGTAGAATAGAAGTAGATTTTTCCTTCAGTCTAGTTAAGTGAGGATGAGGGTTATAGAAAGGAAATTGCACTGCTTCTTTCTGAAAATTTCCTCTTAACTCCTCATTCCTAATCATCTTCATAAAAGTCAATGTGCCTATACCTGAATGTTAATAAATTCTCACCTCTTCTTTCCTGTTGATGAATGAACTTATTAGATATAGATCCACAGAACAGGATGCATTTGCTGCCTTTACCTCTGCAGCATCCCCTCACCGAGATTGCTTGCCAAAATTCTGGCTATTAAATACAAGTCAGACAATCCAGAGCCACTCTGGATTAAGCTCACATTCATGCAGGCAAGTGTACTATTTGGCCAACTCAGACTATTATATACTGCAGTTACATTGCAGACCTCCTTCCCAAGATTCTGCCCACCTGTAGCAAAGCAATAGGTATTTCCTGTCAGGCTGTGCTCTCTGAAAGAGTATGGGATCTTTGTTCCCAGAGATTTACAAAATCTGTTCATCCAGGTTACTTCACAGTGAAGCTATGCTGTTTCATACTTTACAGATACTCCCTTCGTTTAAGCTTTTGCCTGTAATTTGATCATTTGTTCTTCCTCACATCAGCAAATGTGGCCTGAGTCAAATGAACTGCTGCATAGCATGGAATCCCTTCAAATAGATGCTGTACCAGAAGATACCAGCAATGGTCAAGTAGGTAAGTTATTTACACATAATTATTCTGTGTATTTGCCAAAAATAAAGTTGTGTACAAAGCAAGTAACCTTACTTTTAAAGGGTTATTAAGAGACTCAATTATTCAGCACCTCAGAAAGAATTGTAATGACTGAGAAGATGTTATTTGTTCCCAGAAATCACACCTACAATTTCAATTTTTTCCATCATCTACAGTTCAAACCCATCTCCTTTTACACTCTTCTGCTTTCCCCTTCTATGCCAAAAATTTTGTTCAACATCAAGCTTTACAACGGTCACTTTGATAATTACTTTTCATACTTAATCTTTTTTCTCATCTTTTTAGTCATGCCAACTGCTTGGTTTGTAGGCTTTAATTTCATTAAGACACTTCTTTTTCCTCCTCCATCCTTTTTTATGAATGGTCTGAATATGACCAAGATACATAATTGGTATTCCTTTGTTTAGGACCTTGCTCTCTAAGGAATCTGAGGAACACTAGTAGATAGCTTTATCTCTCTTTTCTCTCATACTTTCATCAAATCTTGGATGAGTTGCACGTTTTGTGATTTTATTGAGCTGGCTCTCTAATATGTGATAATATATCAAATATGTTACAGTTAGAGTTTTGTAGTAGTATCTGGAATTCTCTTACCAAAGTTTCTTAGTGTCAAGGGACAGAGGATCTTATTTGCAACACTGATTTACAAGAAATAATAAAAAATCCAGTAGAAATAAAATTCTGCTGAGTTATCTAAGACATGATTAAATTAATAATGTTAAACTATAATATGCAACTAAAAATCTTCCCCAAAGCTAGGTTTGCCACAACTGTTCTTCAGTAGAACTGAAGGACTTAGGGCAGCCCCACTGCTCTGCTTTTAAGTGAGTGTAGTAACATTTCCTGAGCAGAAGGAATCATGTATGACTGCTGCAGACTGTAGATGCTCTCATGTTTTAAGTACAAAAGATTTTGTTGTGACTCTCCACTGCAAAAAGATGCCATCATGTCAGCCTGTCAAAGGCAGGGGTTTTTCTCTAGTCAATGGGCATCACTCAGACAGTGGTAGTGAAAGGCATCCCACAGGATCTGCCATCTCCAGCTTGCCCTGGTGAGCAGATGCCATACAGTTTATGCTAATACTGAATTGCTAAGAACTGTCACTTTGGGTGGAGTTATTTCTGTATTAGTCATTCATCCCACTCCCTCTCTAGCAGTGGTAGCAAAACAAGCAGGGCAAGTCTGATAGAAGGTGTACTAATAGCCATCCAAAGGAACTTGTTTTGGTCCTGCCTAATATGGGCTGAAATAATGCAATTTGGGGGGAAAAAAAAGTTCACTGGCATTATCTGAGCTATATAGAAGCACATACATACACTTTATTCCAGTTTTACAGTGCTCTGTAAGTGTCTCTTACTTCAAGCAATGTATGATATTTTCTAGAAAAGTGTGAAGATTTCAGAACTTTAAGAAAACATATGGTGTCCTACCCTTAAAAATATAAGTAGAAGTAGTAACAAACAGATTTTTATGTTTCTTATTTAGTCTTGGATTGCTACAGCATCATACAGATTATAACTCCGTCTAGTTCAATTCTGAAGTAGAGCTTCCTTTGATACTGAGAATTAGTTTGAAAGATGTAGATGACAATGACTATTTTATCTGGTAGACATTACTTGCAAAAATGTATTCTTTGGGACCAGAGTATTCATCATTAAATACCCAGACAGGACACTTTACATAATAATTTTTAAATAATATTTTAATGACAAATTATTTGTGCTGTATGAAATTACACTTGTTATTATAATGGCATTATTTTCCATCCTGTTATACTTCGGTTTGCACTGATCAAACTCCCATGAAGAGGAGACACACCAGTAAATCAGACCCTAAAAATGCCTCCAGGAATGTTTGTTCCAATGGTTGAAGACTTGATATCAATATAAGCAGAGTATGCAGTGAACTCTCACACTACTCAAGATAGTGAGATTTTAACACTGATAGCTAAAGCAAACCTGTACTTCCCAGATAAAAATCTGTTCTACTTGTCAGTAAAACTGTGTTTTATTTTATAGAATGTCTTGTGCTGGAAGTAATGTTTTATTGAAATCTTTTAGATATGCAATAATAATAAAGTAGGTTAATAGATTTTAGTGTCTTGCAACAAGTTACAGACTTGCATTCGAATGTTTTCAAACATTTAATGTTTTTCCCTTTCAGATCAGCCTAATTCTCTACACAGCTCTCAAGGTCCCATGACCAGTGAGGTTAACGAAGCCCTGTTTGCTGCCTTCCCTAAGAACCAGCCCATTGAGAGCTGTGAGACCTCATTTGCATCTCCTGATTATCTGGAAAGAAAACTTCAGCATGAATACAACTACCACGCCTATGGGAGCCGGATGGATAAAGCAGTTCCGCCTGGAGTCTACGGCCCTGAAATGATAGAGGAGGAAAGGAGACGGAGAGTTTCCTGCGATCCATTTGCAAAGCCATCTCCTGCTTCTCAACGGAGTGAGCTGTATCCAAGAGCTGAAAAAACAGCATCAAACACTAATCCGTATTTCTGGCCACAGGCAGCTGCAACAACACCAAAATGGGGAAATACAGATGTTCTTTACGGGCCCAATCCCAACAGTCTTCCAGCAGGAAACCCAGTGGATGCCTATGGATTGTATTCAGCCAGTAACTTTAGCCTAAGTAAACCTCCTGTGCCGGAATCTGGACAAAACCTGCAGTCGCCGACCAATGTAAACTGGTATTCAAAGAATTCAGACACAGATACAGGTGAGATTCCTCCATCTCCAACCCCTATGTTTCTGAAAACACTCTTTTCCTCTATTCAGTGGTCAGGAGAGTTTTGTAGCTCATGGAACAACCTGCTTAATGCAGGCTGATTTGTTATATAGCAAGGATGAATTTATTTCATTAAGTTCTCTTTGTTTACTCAATGTTAAAACACTCTAGCTTTGACTTCATTATGCAGCTTTCACTGATGTCAGGCTGCCAATTTCAAATGAACCATTTCTAAAGCATCAGTGTTACAGAAGAGCGTGAAACCCAACACCAGACTCTTCAGCTCCCAGCCGAGGAAGAGCAGACAGCAAGTACTGCTAAAGCAACTCCCAAAACCAGGAGCTGCTACCAGTCATTCTAGGAAAGCTGAGGAGAACTTTGACTCTCAAAACCATAACATTCATACCATAGGTTCTGCTTGTGCAGAAACAACACTTGTAGCATTTCAAAAAATAGGTGGGTATTTTTTAGCTTGACCTGTAACTGGTTTCTCCAGAGACCTCTGTCTGGTGCTGGGAGAGAGCTTCTGTTGGTGTCTCCTAGTAACATGGAGTAAAAACATATGGAGACAAGAAAGAGAATACTGGGCATTAACAAAACATAAATAAGTAGTAATTGGAGACCTACAAGATGTAACTTTGAGGAACTAGAGACAGCATGAGATGCCTGCTCCTACTCTTGGATATTTTTAGCATGATATTATTTTCCAGGTCATCTCACAAGAAAATGAAGGATGCCTAGCTTTTTACAAGCAGAATGCCACGAAGATGTTATCCTGCTAAATTATTTATGCAGAGGCTGTGATTAGTTGTTTGTGTGAGTTCATTTACTGAAATGAATCCAGGGGTTGTCATGTCAGAAGGCAGGCATTAGAATTTTCAACATCACTAATAAAGGAAAACCTTCTGTTTGAAAGAAATAAAGAAAACAGTTATTATAGGAAGGCTGTGTGAAATAGTGTAGCAGATACCAGACTGAGGTGCACAAGAGCTGTATTTCAGCTCCTCACTGACTTGTTGGATGACTGTAACCTATTTGCTCTTGCTGCCCCAGTGTGAGTTGCAGAGCTCATCTGTGAGCATTCAAAAACTCATACTTAGGAGTTTGGAATTTGCCGTTTGAATACCTCATACAAGGCAGCTCAGTCTGTAACTGCAGTGTGCAGTGTGATCCCACGCTCCCAGATATTCCCACAGTCACATGGAAGCCCATTGTCCTCACTGAGATCCAAGGGTGATTAAGATTATTAGTACCTCAGCAAAACTACAATAAGATCATTGCTTAAACTACAGTTATTCAAGGGGACACAATCCTGCTAATTAAAAAGCTTCTCATCTCTATATTTAAGAGCATTGCATACTCACATTGTTACAAATATGGCAGTCATTTTATGTATATCTGCTTTTCTATTTACATAATGCTTTTGGCATTTCTTTGGTTTTTTTCTCTTTCTACAGGCTACAGGGATTCCACTTCTTTCCCAAGGGGAACGTTTGCATACTATCCTAGTGCACCCATAGTAAGCCCAGGTAAGTGCTGTGGCCTTCACCTGCCCTGGTAGCCAACAGGCTGTACATTGCATCCTGACTAGTAAAGCAAAGAACTTCAGGAACTTGAAATAATTTCTGTTACTGTTTAATACCTCTACTCATAGCTGAAGTTTTCAGTATCAGTAGGTAAAACTAATTCCTGTCTCTAGCAGGACCTAAACACATCATTAAGCGAGTATTTGATAAATTAAAAACAACATATTCTTTTATGTAAGAACTTCAAAAATATGAGAGCATTGCAAGATCTCCTGTACACCAAAACTAGTCACTGCCTTAGATTAAACTTCAAGTTGCTGTCACTCTGCCCAGCTCTAGAATCACACACACATTTGGGACACTTTGCCCTACCTTGCTCTGGATTTTAATACAAATTTCTAGCTACCAGCTTCATGCTGATCAGCCTTCATAGAGGCACAGGTTTCTACAGTTCTACTGGCTTGAACCCCTAAAATCATGTAATATCCTTCAGGAGTTATTAATATATGCTCCTTTCAAGTTGTGTTGCTTGAGGCACTCTGAGTTCTTTAATTACCCTTTCAAAGGCTTGTCCAGTTTCTAAGTGGTCTACACTACAGAGAAAACTTGAAAGAGCAGGTTTCTGTCTTCTTGACTCAGCACCCGTTAAATGATGATCCAGACCTAGAAGCTGCAAAGTGTAAAGGCTTGGGAAAGGAGATTTATAAGCACAGTATTTTTTTACTGTTAATACTGTAATATTGACAAAATATTTGTATATATTTTCATGTCTTATGCTAAATTCATTTTGTTGCCAGATAAGAACATAGCAAACATGAGGTTTCTTTATACTTTTAACTACAAATATGATGTGTTTCCTGAGTCCTCTGGCTCTTAAAAAAAAAAAAAATACAGGAATCATGTTATGAGTAGAAGTAATAATGTTATGAGACATGATAAAATGCATTCCTTTTTTGCAACTTCATCAATCTAATCATGCATACATATAATATTTTTGACTTGCAATCTCAGGTTAGCATATATTAAGTGCACATATTGAGTGCATATATTCAGTCAGATTTTCATAACAGAACTATAGATTTGCCCACTTGACATTGCAATTGAGTGTGTAACAAGGATGTAACCATGTTTTCAAGTGATTAAATACACAGTTTTGTATATCATTTTAAGTATCTGTACTTCAATTTTAGACCCAGGTTGTGAGATTCACCATTTAAGCTGGAGTTAGAATGTTCATGGATGATTATTCAAGTAGAGTTCAGAAAATGCTGTCAAGAGAACAGAAAACTGACATCACCTACATCACCTACCATGAATAGTGACTTAGCTTCATGCTGTGTGTGGAAATCAGACAACAGTAAACAAAAGATCACATTGTGTGTTTTACTAGTCATATCTTATGAGCAACATGAAATGATTTGCTGTAGTCCCATAGAACTCAGAAATCAAACCTGAACTTAAATCTATGAAAAGTAAACCTGAGAAGCAGAAGTGAGGCTTTAAGATTTAAACAAATAGAGCCTTTGAGTCAAGGCTGACCTCCTAAAGCTGTTAGGCTGCAGAAAGCAAGACTGCTACTATGCATTCCCATGGCACAGATAACATTATTTACAGTCTAGTAACTATCAGCTTGGTTGTGGCACTCTGTCATAAAATGGAGTGGGCTTTCAGTAAAGTACATTTTGTGTCACCCTGCATACTGAAAATAAACTCACAGCACAGTTGCTAGTAAATGGCTATTTCTACATCAAGTGCAATGATTATCACTCCCCTTATTAGTGAAACTTCTTCCTCTTTACGTTATGAACCTTATGCTGTTGTTTGTAAATTTGTGTTAAAGTTCCTCATACAGATGATTCAATCAAGTACAACATAAATAACAGCTCTGGAATTCAAATTGGATCCTACAATCACATGAAGATTGAAGAGCAGAATCCACATGTCAGCACTTGTCCTGTTGCTATGGAAGCAATTTATAGACATTATGAAGCAATGGGTATATTTGGTAAGAGGAATATCTCTCAAATTTTCATGTATTCACCCCATATAATTCTGAGAATCATTTGGTTTGGAACGTATAAAACACTCAAACTGGTAGAAGCAAAGCTAGGATTGGAGATCCTCACCTGACTCCAGTGGACCCATACAGATCATAGTCCAGTGCCTGACATGACACAGGGAAAACTAAAAGTTAAACCATGTATTCAAGAGCCACAACAACTTCATTCAGAGAGAAGTTGGACAATTTTGAAATGTAATTTATTTTCATTGGTCAATGCTGAATTAAACTATCCCTGTGTATTCCTAAGTAAGATTTGTGTCTCAGAATATAAAAAATATACAACTCTTAAAAAACTCTAGAAAGGTTTTTTTCAGTCTTACAGGTTTAAGTGATAACCTATGATAGCTTCAGATCAAAGAGCAGGTCCAGCAACTGGCCCATGAATACACATGTTCTGTCTGGACATTTCTTGCCTGCCATCACTGGGTTATGCTGCCTCCTTGAAATCTACTTCCGATTGCATCCCTAAGATTCTGTCTCCAGATATTACCAATAAATAGTTGGGGGAGGACAGGAGAGAGAGAGTGACATGAGCAGAAGAACTGTTGAATGATGCAATTTTCTTACACTCTTCTTCTTTTTGCAGACAATACTACTGTCCTGACAGAAAAGCATTTGAATCTAGTGAGAGAAAAGCTGGCTAAGCAGTGGAAGCACTGTGCTCGGAAATTGGGCTTCGGTGATCCTGAGATTGATGAAATTGATCATGACTATGAACGAGATGGACTAAAAGAAAAAGTTTACCAAATGCTTCTCAAGTGGGAAATGAGGGAAGGCTCCAAAGGTGCTACAGTTGGAAAACTTGCCAAGGCCCTCTTTGGCTGCCAAAGACTGGATCTCCTTAGCAGTTTGATTCAAATCCAAGAAGAATAAGTTTACTGAGAACAGACTTTCTAGAGCTCTCCTTTTTGCACAGACTTTTTGGAACATATTTTTTTCACCAGCCAATTCTCAGTTAATACCTCCAATAAATCAAAAAGTTCATGTCACAATATTTGGTCTTCCAAAGGATAAAAAAAAGAGCATCTTCCTTCCAAATAGAATGATTCTCCAAAGATAACAACAACAAAATGCAAGATAAATATCAATTCAAGGAGAATGTGTTGCACAAAATTTCTGCATTCTAACCTTGAAACATGTTGATAGCGTTCAGTTCCGAAGACTGACCTACTGCTTGAAAAACTTGTATAGAAACCATAATTAACCCTTATATTTTGCCACAAGTGCCAATACTTATGCCAGTATTTGACTGGTCTAAGTAAATAATACATTTCAAATATTTTTATATTTTTTATTAAATACAGATGCCTAGAATTATGCAGAACAGCAGCATAAATAAAAGCAAAATCTATTTCTGGCCTTAAAAGCCTTTAAGTGATATTTTATAATGTTGCATTAGATTTTTACATTATTTGATATAAAAGATTTTACAGGGTTAAGAGTCTCATCTGCTTTATGAAATAATCAAAAAATAAGTTCAATCAGTATGCAATTCAAATTAAAATCTCAAGAATACAAGAGTTTTGAGAAGGGAAAAGGAGTCTTATTACCTCTTGACTAAAGACCCGCTCTCCTACTCGCTCTGGGGGGGCTCGGTGTCACTACATTCTGAATTTCTTAGGCTGCACTTATATTAGCAGGTTAAATGTGCCTGGAAATGTTACTGGATGCTGAGATTAAACTGGAAAGCTGTAGCCTGCTGACAGAATAGCAAATTCTTTAAACCTCCAAAATGTTGTGCAAAGACTATTTCACAGCACTCAGGTTGTTTCTGGGGAACACTGGAACAGCTCTGTAGTGTAGGTGATGGTATCCCAGTGCCTGGAAATGTTCCTTGTCACTCTGACTTCCTAATGTTGACATTATCTCAGTGTGCAGTATCTGTGAAAGAAGAATTATGCCAAGCTCTTCTTATGAGGGACAACACCTCCTATTCCATCAGATTTACAGATATTTCAAGCAGATGTTTTGAAGTGGGTAATTGTTTAAGCTGTACATAGAGCACTAGGTGTTCATTATGGTTCATAACTATTCATGTAAATTGTCAAAAAAAGCTAATAACTAATGGAGTGCAGTTAGAATGGATTTCTGCTCCTTGATACAGCACCCACCGTTTCAGTGGAAGCAAAATGAAACTGTAATCAAAGCAAGCATCAACATATTTGTCATCTTTAAACCTACTTAAAATTTATTGTATTGCCTTACAGTTTTGACTTAGCAACATGCTAAATCTTCTATAAACTCTTGAGTACAATAGAATGATGTGGTTTATCTAACATAATAAGAATACCCTTCCCAGAAAAAGAAAAATTACTCTTTAAGCAAATAGAGAGGTGGGGTAGATGGTGTCTTCTCTATGTCAGTTCACAGAGCTAGAGCCAGCAGCTAGTGTGTTAGTTCATGAAACAAATCCCTGAACAGATCACAAAGTCCAATTGTGTTCTGTTAACACTGGTTGCACTGTATTACTACGTCAATTCCTGAGCCCCCATTGTTTTTTAAAGTCTTCCATATCTGCAGTCTTTATTTCAACAATATGCAATTTTTCAATCATAAGATCTTTGTCTTATTTGGTACACAGAATGAATGGTGATCATTTAATGGACATACATTAAATGCTTCATTTGTTCTTTATTAAAGCAAGTCTGGACCTTACTTTCTGAAACAAGAACAGAGATGTAGAAGAGAAACATGAAGCATTTTAGAACAAGACTTAGGCATGGGGCAGTCCTAGATCTTTAATGCAGGGCAGAGGAGAGGAAGGTCATTTTACCTTTGGTGCTTGTCAAGTCCAATTCTAGACTAGTGCTCATAGTTCATGTGACACTGTAGATGGTACAGAACAGAAACAACTGAACTCACCTAGAGACAAACTCCTTCACTACAGCCCTCACAGAACTCAGTCACAGAGAGGATTCAGCTTCCTGGGCAGAAGGGCCAAAGTACTACAAGTCCATTAGCATATTGTGGAAAACCACATAATAGGACACAATGTCTGGAAGCAGCAACTAGGCATGTCAAATTAGAATACATATTTAATAATAAGAATTAGGATCTATTGGATTAAACTACCTAGGGAGTCTGTGGATCTTATCTCTTAATTAAGACTGGTCTTTTTACTTAAGATGGCTGTAATTGAAATCAAAGCTGTAAGTCTCAATACAAAGTTAACTAGGTGAAATGTAAAAGCAAATGTGTACAAGAGGTCCAAGGGAAAGAGTTAGTGCTCTCCCCGACCTAAAAATTTACAGAAACAGTAAGTATGGAAGAGAGAGGTAAGCTAATATTAATTTACTAGATTGCTCATTTCATCTACCACACTCATACCCCTTTCCCCCTGCTCAAAGAAAAAAAAAAAATTAAGGATGGAGCTGATCTTTCAAAAGCAACCTTTCATGACAAATCAAAAATGCAGGAAAATAATGGGGACAAGGATGAAAGAGAGTGATGTATTATGGCATAGATCTGATACCTTTCTGGCAAAACAAAGAAGAGAAAGGACAGAAGAGTAATTTCACATCAAACTGGCAAGATATCAGCCTCAAGGGTAGAGGCAGCAGTAATACAGCAGCCTTACAGAGATTTTTCATAAGATTGGTGAGGTGCAAGACAGGAAAAGGCTTTGGGTTGCAGCAGCAGAATTCCTTGTGGTCTCTCCTTGAAGAACAGGAGGTGAACTCATCCCAGTTATGCACAAGGACATTATGTTCTCCCATTTTAAGAGAGTAAGTGCTTGGAGACTTTAAGATCAAATACAAGTCAAGTACAGCCCCTGCCCAGTAGCTGCCCTCATCACACAGCATCCAATCTGTGCTGAAACTCTTAAATGCAGACAGGACTGAGTCCATGTAATTCAGAGCAATTAATTTTTGTTACTACACCCCCACCAACAGCGTACAAGCAGCTGAGGAATTTTTACTCCTTCCAAAATAGTTGCTAAATAATACTAAATAATAATGCTGAATTAAAAACTCAGGACAGTATTGCAAGCATTTGACATGTGACCTCTGAACTGAGCTGTCAACATACAGCTCCTCTTCCTCAGAGACCAGTTTCCAGGGAGAGGCAACACAACACTTGGCCTCTGACTGATCAAGCAGCTTTAAGTAAACTATGTCACTTTTCTCTGATAGATTTTTCAGCACTCTTCCATAACAAATGAAGATCATCTTTCAGCATGGAGGCTCATAGGAAATTGAGTAAGAATCCCTAAGCCTCTGAAACATGCTCAGCCATGGACACAAGTGAGAAGGAGAAAAAAATAAAGCAGGCAGGATCATCCAGTACAAGGAGAGACACATTAGAGCTAAGTAGCACTTGGGAGAGCTTTCTTCACAGGATCCTAGTGCCCTCCAGGCATTTTTTTTCCTACCCCTTCCTCATCGCAGCCCCTACAGGCTACAGAAAGTGCTCCTTGCAGGATGCTAAGTTTCCCTTCTAGCATACCAATTAGCAATAGGAGTCAGCCGACCATTTGTTCAACACACAAGAGCAGCTAGTGAAAATGCAACTCCTTAATACAGCCCCTGGAAAAAAAGGAAGGGGGAAGGTAGGATCAGAACAGGCTCCAGGCTGTAGAGACTAGAAGTGATCTTTGTCCTGGAGAAGTATTGCCTAGGAGTGAAACAAAGGAACCCAGAGTTCTGACTTATGCTGGGATTCCCCCTTCTCTACAACTCTTAAGTAGGTCACTTCCTTTCTCTTTGGTACAAACACTAACTTCTGCCAGAACTAAGATGTGATCTGATAATAAGCATTGCAACCTATAGAGCTCAGAGAGATGCTTGATAAGAGCTGCTTGAAACAAAAACCCCACACTAATTTCCTTAATAAGCCAGTAATGCTGCTGGATTTTGAATGATGGGTTGCAACTCCTCTTGCACTTACATCCCCTCTCTCATTAGCTGAGAGATCTAAATGCAGCACTGGAAAGGATATCTTGGTCACTGAGTACATCAAAATGGATTTGCACAACCCCTTCCATAAACAAGTCAAGAACCATCTTCTAACTGTTACTCTTACCTTCTTCAAGGGAGAAGCTGTTTTTCCTTCATACCAGCATATCTGGAGTCATCTCACATGTCTGTGTCTAGAATGTCCTAAATATGGTCAGAAATTATACCAAGACTATGCTTGGATTTACAAGAGACTATATTCAACTTTGAAATTATGAGAACACCTCCCATTGAAGTGCCCAAGGGCAGGTGTGTCAGATTTATAATGCAGTTATTCATGAACATACAAAAGATATCCAGACACTGCTTAAGTTGACAGACACTAGCCTTTGCTAGTGTAAGAAAACTGCAGGCAAGCAAAGAAAATCATTACATATGTGTCTGCGTTTTAGTTTCCTCATCAGTCTGAAATGTTCTTTGAGCCAAGGTATCTGGGATCTTTTTCTACAATCTGTTCTGCTTATGACAAAGCATCCTTTCCTTTGTGATGTGAGTCACTGTTCTAAGCTTGGCTAATATTCTAACTAAATAGGCCTCCTGCTACAAAACCGCACACTGCTACTCCCCACACTTCACAGCTTCAAAAGTCATGCCAAAAGTATTCAGTCTTTCTTGTTTGGAAGATCAATACCAAATCACAGAAATATCAGTATTTTCACATCTTTGTTCTGAAATTGGCAAATCCCCACTACCCAAATCTCACCTCTTTGTGCAGCTGAAGTAACAAGATTTTTGTCCTAAGGTGAAAACATAACAATCCAAGAGGCACAAGAGCCCAAGCAACAAACCAGTCCTGAAATAGCAGGACATTTCACCTCATAGGAGAAGCTAAAATAAATGAGGCAAAAATAATCAGTCAGTGTGTTCACAGACTCAGGAAACAATGTCTACAACAGTACCTGGATCACTGGAGACCCCAAAGACCCCAACAAGTCACAGAGATGGCTGTAACACAGCTGTAGCAGGGACAGAGACTGATGGCACTGTGCTGAGCTGAAATTAGGCTCCAGGACCCACGAGCCAGGGTGTGGGGGAGACCCCATCTGGGGCTGATTGTGGCCATTAAAGCCGATTAGTGCCCCCTGACAAATTATTTCCTTCTTGAAAACTGCAGAGTTAAATCCCTGCTAATGCTGATGATTTTTGTGTTTTGTACGAGAGTGCAGCTCCTGGTATCCCATGTGTGGTAAAAATAATGCCTCTTGAGACCTGGAATGAGTCTTTCTGTTTGATGATCCAGCAGATCTTCAAGGGACCTGCTATGTTAATAACTGACTAGGTCTTTTCTAGATTTTTCTACAACCTGCAGAAGTACAAAAATAGTAGATAGATATTTTCTATCCAACCATGAGTCAGAAAACTCCTTGCAATTTAATAGGCATATTGAAAATCTCACTGTGCTGCACTTTTGTCCCTTACAAGAAGTTTTGGAAAGCTTTTCCCCTGGTGCAGCCTGGCTGCAGGGACTGTGATGGTCTATCAGAGGTGACAAAGTCCCCTCTCCTCTCCTCTCCTCTCCTCTCCTCTCCTCTCCTCTCCTCTCCTCTCTCCTCTCTCCTCTCCTCTCCCCTCTCCTCAATGGCCAGAAACAGGTAGTTTCCAGCCTGAACCATGAGAAGTAATTGGACAAATAATAATATTTTATGGGAAGGGTTGGGAAAACTAGTGCTCCAGTTGTTCTCAACTCTTTCATGTGTGTAAAAGCAAGCCTAAAAGCAAAATGCTGTGAGCAGACTCTGTCTGGGTTGCTCAAAGCTTTTTACCTCCTTTCAGCTAGTAATTTATGAAAACGTATTTGAGGAAATAGTTGAACAGAAATACTGTATTCTCCCAGGTGCCCATTATGTTCAAATCTGCTTTACTAAAAAGATTGGATGTTCTGGTGAACTGATAGGCTGAACACAGTTAGAATCTGCTAGTTTACACTCTGTCCTCAGATCATCCTGCACCTGCATTCAGCCTTGGCAGAGTCCTGCATTCACAGCTGTACCTGGGGCCATTTTCCTGTAGGCCCAGACAGCAACTCTCCTTGAGTTGCTCCCGTCACAATGCCAGTCATTCAACACACACACAGAGAAAAGGATCTTCTGCCAACGCCATTTCTGCCCAACTGCCACACTATTCTTCCCCCTTTGGGTCAAAGAAGTCAGGGCACTGCCTGTGGAAAGGGTTGCATGGTCCAGGCACTTGGGAGAGGAGTGGCTGCAGAGCTGTGATTGCAGCTGGAGATGACACACGGTGCAACAGCTAGGCTGTGACAGCATTTTCATCAGAAGGACCTCCCAATTTCTGTCACACTGACAATGCAGTTAACTCATCTGAAACTTTTCCAGATCTAGGCGGTACATAAGTCTTTCCATCTCCCTTTTCTCTCATCTGGGAAGGGCATGTGGATTTACCTTTCTACTTACCTCTTTCCCCACCCCTACACTTTATGACAAACCCTTTCTACCTCACCCTTCAGCACACATTCTGAGAATTTGTTGTTTCCTTCAGCCTTAGTAAGTAGCTGATAATGGAGGAAGAATAGACTGAAAGGCATTTTAACCAGCAGGAAATTGGATACAAGTTGGAGACCTTTCCCTCTGAAAGCTCACAGTGACACATGAGATAGGAGCCCCTTGTGATTCACAGAAAATGCAGAATTCAGAAAAACCCACACTTTTACAGCAGTAGACCAAGCTGCTTCTTTGTCCTAAACACAGAATAGTCAGCCATTTCCTCCAGTCATTTTCCACCAGAAAAAAAACTTAGACAGTGAGATTCACAACAAAGATGAGCTTCTGCAAGTAGCCTAAGAACCAAGGAAACTGCAGGTGCTTATAAATGTCACTAGGCAAGAGCGAAGGCAGCTTGTCCAGATGAAGGATTGTTTGTAATTATCCATACTAAAGACCTTAATCTTAAATGGTTTGATCTGCTCAGGGGATAAACTGAACCAGTATGCTTACACAGTTGAGTTAATCTCTTTATGCACTGGGATTTGTTATGACTGTCATTCGTCTCTAAGACTTGTTAGTCCCATGCATATGGCAATGGGGTGGGAAGGCTGGCAACTATTCACTCTCAGGTCGCTTGCTGAGCTTCTGCTGGGCTGGAATATGTAACACTGATCTGTCCTGAGGAAATTCCTCTCATCCAGGTATAAGGCAGGAGACCTTCAATCCTAGGTCTGTTTCAAGCTTTGTACCAGCTCTGCAGCTTTCTGCTACTTTCCTCACTAGCTTCACCATCACCTTGGCTAGCTGTGACTCACTCATCCATTCTTCTCCACGCTTGGAAAACAGACATCAAGGAACATAGCTGGAGGCCAAGGAAAGTTGTTGGTCTCCTTGGCGTTTTATGCGCAAATAGTGAGAAGGTGCAGAGGAAAGCCAGGCCAAGTGCTATAAAACGAAAGCAGTCAGGCTGCCGCAGAGGTGCCCGGCCCTGATCAGTACGGGCACTTGCCAGGGCAAAGCCCTTGGCCAGATGCTCCCCACCAGCAGGCCCTACAAATAACATTGGTGAGGCAGTTAATGATTCCTGCCAAGGGCCTGGGAATGCCTGGACTCTGAGACGCTGAAGGCACGGACACAGGGGAGGCTGCACTATCCAGAGCTGCCCTCGCTGTCCCAGCCACCCAGGGAACTTCTCCAAGAAGACCTGGAACCATGGATTACCCCGTCCTCTGTGTTATCACAGTCCATGGAGCTTCTGCATCACGGGCACTGCTGGAGGGCAGTTCATGGCTTCAGCTCCCACGTATCTCCCAGGGCTGAGATCTTGGCTCCCTGCAGACACGCGGGTGCTGCCACGTCTCAGTTTGTCTTCGGCTCTTAGAAGGGAGGCGCTCACAGCGCCCCGCTCGCCGCCACGGGCGATGGCGCAGCCAAACACCTGTGCGGCGCTGGGCGCTGCTCTGCTCTTGGCGGCGGCTGGAGAGGGCAAAGCCCTTAACCCTCGCTTGGGCGTTCAAGCGGGGGCAGCACTATCCCTTCCAGAGCTCCACGGCGGGACCAGGAACCGGGAAAACGAGCCGGAGGAGGGACCAACGGACGCGCCAGGTGACCAATCAGCGCCGCGGGGAGGCGGGGCCAGAACCCAGAAGCCAAACCCTCCCCGTCCCGCCCTGAGTGACGGCAGCACTCACCAATCAGAGTGCGGACAGCGCACCGGCGCACCCCGGAGGTGGCTCCGCATCCCGCTCGGCGGGGGCAGGACCTGAGAGAGGAGGCAGGCCAGCCCCGCATCCCGCCCCGCTGGGGGCGGGACATGGGAAGAGAGGCAGGCCAGCCCCGTATCCCGCTCGGCGGGGGCAGGACTTGAGGGAGGAGGCAGGCCAGCTCCGCATCCCGCCCCGGCGGGGGCGGGACATGGGGGGAGAGGCGGGCCGGCCGCCGTCTCCTTCCATCTCCGCCGGGCCGCCCCCGCTGGGTGCAATGTTTTGCCGGAGCGCGGGCCGGGCCCTCCGGGCTCTGGTGCTGCTGCAGTTGCAGCCGCCCGCCCGGGCAGCGCCGCTCACGGCCCGGGGACCGGCCGCCTGCTACGGGTAAAATCCACAGCCGCCTCCTTCTCCCTTTCCCCGGCTCCCTCCTCCCTTCCCGCGGCTTGGGGAAGGGATATTTTTTCAGACAGGCGGCGGGATGGACAAAGCGTGTTAGCAGAAGGGGTGTGTATTGGATCGGGTGGGCGGAGGTGACAAAGTGGAGACTCGGGACGCTGCCTGAGGAGCCTGCTCCTGCTTTCCCTGCGCTGCAAGGATCTGTACCAGGAAGGCTCCGCAGCTCTGTCTGGTCAGTGCCTGTCACCCTGCCCTGCCCCGCAGGGCAGGACGTGCCGCTGGCCGCCTGCCCCTCGGCCACCCGCTGCTGGGAAGGGGCTCCCTGGAGGGCGCCAGGGTCGCCAAGAGAACACATGGATCTAATCTATATCATACTACTTATTCCGCAGATCCTATTGAGGAAAACGGACATAGTACCGTAATTTTTTCCCCTGCACAGATAAAGAGTAGGTCGTATTGTAGCACAGCTGGAACAGGTGTAGTTCTCAGATAAGGCTGCACTCCTACAGGGTACGAGGTGAAGCACAAGATCTGCCCACTCTGCATCTGTGCTGCCTTGGTAAATAGGCGGTAGGTATCCAATGCTTCTCAAAGGGTTAAACACTTTAACTAATTCAAAATACCAGGGTGGGGTTTTTTGTTTTGTTTTACCAGGGCTTCCAGTCCTGTCAACCAACAGAAAAACATTCTTTATGAAAACTTAACAGAAATTAAGTTACCCTGCTGACAAGCGTTCTGATGAAGTGATTTCAGGCTCACAGAAATTTGGTATTGGGAGGACCAAGTGTGCCTTAGGTGTTGCCAGTTCCAATATAATTTCTTAGTGCATAAAAAACCCAACTTTTTTGTTGTTAGTCCAAAAAGTATTGCAAATACCCTCTGCGTGAAACTCCTGGATTTCAGTGGACTTCAAACTGAGGCATAATCCAAGAATGGAAAAGCATCACAGACTCAGCAAAATTCTCAAGCCCCTGATGTTAATAATTAATCCTAAAACTGCATAGAACTGTGTGAAAAAAATCTGAATCAGGAAAGCAGAATATAAAGCTCTGTCTATTAAACTGTACATTGCTAACATGTAAAAATGTAACAAGATTATTTGAGTTTTGTTAGGAACTGAAAGTGGCTTTGGCAATTATTAATCATAAGCAAAACCACCCATCACATAATTCTTACAATTTGATAAGAACAATGTGCTGATATACTGTGGTGAGAACTATAATAAAATACGTGTTGAAATTAATGACAAACCAAAAGATGGCATATGAAGAAAGAAAAAACCCTTATGAAGAACAAAAGTGAAAGTCAGTATTCAAAAAAGGGGTAAGACAGCCATGTGAGTGCTATGTGCAGAATTTGAATTGTGAGGTGTATAAACCACATCAAATGTGATATATGGACTTTAAGGAGATTTAGCATTACAGTCAAACTATCATTTGGAACACATTAGCATGGCAATTCAGCCAAACTCACTGATGTTATAATTACACAATGAATTTCTTTGAGCTGTGCTCTTGCCACAGATCTGCATTCGTACTCTAGTTCTCAAATTGGATCTGCACATAAGGAGCTGATACTATTCTGCACAGTCACAGCTTTTATTGAGGCATGTGGCATGATGGGTTACATAGACACAAGATTTTATGTAAAATCAAAATTGGCTTTGTGTTGAAGAGGTTCTGTGGTTTAACTGCCACTTATGTATTGGGAACCTGAGTTTGCAAGCTATTGATCATTTTTCTTATGAAAAGGGTTTTGGTTAGTGGGAATGTTTTTACCTCTACTTCACCACTTTCAACTCTATACATACTGTAAGTAGTTCAGACTTTATATACTAAAATTAAATTATTAATGAATTTCCCAGTGCACATCATGGAATAGAGGTTCTTATATTTAAGACTAGAAAACAACATATCTCTATCCACATGAAATTCACAGTGATTGGATTCATAGGGCATGAATATTTAATCTAGGTAAAACCATGGTTAATCAATAGGTAACCTGATTGCAACATTTTAATCATATTAGCTTTAAATAAAATGAGTTAGGCTGTTAAAAAGATGTTTTGCAACCATTAGGGCACAAATTTGCCTGGGAGAACAGATGTAATGGTTTATACTGTTAAGAAGATACTTTGAATCTGTGCTATTTCTGCTTTCTCACTAGGGGTTTGTATCTGGACATGGTTTCTGAGGTCACTTATTTGCATTTACACATATGTCTTGTTTTGTACTGAAGATTAGTGTAGGGGTTTCAGTGTTGGGGCTGAGAGATGGCCTGTGCAGTTGGTTTCTGTGGTGATTTTTTAGTGGGTGGATTTATTGCTCATGTGGTATTTTCCAATTAAGTGTTATCTCCTGGTGAGATTACACTGACAGAAATATTATTATCACATTCTTCTTCTCTGCTCTCATCTCAGTGCAAAGTGGTTTTCACTGCAGGCCCTGTGGTTCATGAGGAACAGCAACAATAGATTGTGGTTTCTCTGGCAGGTGAGGAGGCTCAGTTTAGTAATGGCAAGGTGAACACCAGCCAAAAATTATGCTGTGACACAATGAGGTTTCTCCTCTGTAATGTATATATTTCAATGTTTCTGTAGCCATTTAAAGCTGCCGCTATATTCTCCTGGTTGCCCTGTCAAGAGTGTTTCCCCCCCAACCCTTTAGCCTAGATATGAATGCTACACAGTGGTCACAACTGAATACTTCTGTGTTCCTGAGAAGCTTTTTTTAATCTTCTGTGCACCCATGAAAGGCAAGTGACCCATTAAAATATCACAGTGCTGTCATTAATATCTAGGAAAGGTAATTATTCTGTATTCCTGGAGTGACCAGGTAGTAAAGAAAATTAACTGTCTGAATCTTTTCCTATTTCTGTCCTCTGTCCCTAGTACTTCAATAACATCTGCCAAAATCCAAGTGAATGGAGTCCACCTGCATTATCAGCAAACAGGAGAAGGAAGCCATGCAGTTCTTCTGCTTCCAGGAATGCTAGGTTTGGAGATTTTATCTTGTCTTTATAGAGTAACCGCCTCCTTATCCATCTGGTCTCAAGCAAGAATGCACAAAACTATTTTGTAATGTATTCAACACCTGATTATGGAGCATTGTCATTAAAAAAAAAAAAATGCCGCACTTACAACAGAAGGGAAGATGCAGAGTTGTTGCCATCAGTTAACAGTTTCTAGAAGATTTCATTGACCTTACTAGGCACTTTTTATACACTGCCTTGACTTACCTGGTGGTTACTTGCACTTTTGGATTTACCTGTGCAAAGGCGGTGGCAAATAGCTACACAAGGTGGAAAAGAGCAGAAGTGGGGGGAAATCAGGTCAGCTATATTGGTTACACAGACTGAATTATGCATTCCTCTTTAGAATCTGGATGGATTCCAACTGAATTAATAAACATAATGTAACCCTTACAGTTTATTGTGAAAAAGTCACTGTTGAATTTTTGGGTTTTTTTGTTTGTTTGTTTTTTTCTTAAAGATGTATTTTCACATTTTGTCTATTCAGGGCAACATCATTAAGATTCTCAGTGATGTTTTGAGATGGACAACAGGTTCTGCTAGCTAAGTAGTGTCTGTCCATCTAAACCACTGTTTTTGGTAACAACCTTTTAAAATTAACACTGCCTATTTTTCTGGGTTCTTGTAGTTCTAAAGGATCCATCAGACTTACCAACAGTTCATGTCAGGCTGTCAGTAGGACTGTTACTGTGCTCAGAGTTGGGTGAATGCTTAATTGAATTGCTGGATAAGATGATAAAATGTCAAGAACTGAAGAGCAGAAAACATTTGTTCTTCTTGGCAGCAATGTTTTCAAGTCTTCACAAAGTGGTTCTTTCTTTCAAAGAATTCTCAAGGGATGGGTGGAAAAAAATAATGCTAGTCATAATTCAAGTAGTCATGTGTTTCAACCTATTGATTTTAAACAGCTTTTTAAACTAGCAATCCTGCTGCCAATGCAAACTCTTTAAATAGAAATAATATTTCTTCAGTTGTGAACTATATTATTGTTGCTGATGATTCATTATTATGGTTTTTGTGCATCTATTGCTATCATCATAGCAAGCTATATAAAGCCTCTTTTATAACTTAGACCTGTTGATGGTATCTGTGGACAGATTTTTCCAACCTGTAAACAGAAAAAATCCTCTTAAATGCCTTTAAATGGCCTTTTTAAAATAACAATGGATAGCAAATTTTATATTTCAGCGCATAAAATTTGAACAAGTTTTAATCAAATTTGATACTGTTACAACATGACAACACAAAAGAGACAAACTGCAGTCTTACCTTCATGCTAGGTTGCTTTCATAAATAGCTTAGTTCAATAGATAGGAGTACTTCATTTCTCAGTCCTTTGAAGGTCTGAGTCATTAATAATAGAAATGTTTCTGCATCAGAAAAAAATGGCATTATTTGGCTTATTTTTACATACCAGAAAAATAAAAATATACAGTTTTATGCTTCTGTGTCACCACAGTCTCCTCAGGCAACAAAGTGTTTAATGGTCAGCTTTAAGCACAAATATTCTCATAGAGGTGCTTTATCAAATAAGAACTGTCTGGCACAGTGCTTTTCACTTACACATTTGTAGCAAAATATTCCTGCCCTCTCAGTTTCACCTGTACTGCCCAGGGTAAACAGCAATAACCATGCTAGTGCTTTAAATCTGTCAAAGATAAATCCCTGCTCAGGCAACTCAGTTTAAGATACTGTATTTAATCATATGTGAGAGCACTGTTCTTGATTACCTTTCATACCTACTAGAAATGGTTTGCTCTGAACATACTGCAGATGCTTCAAAGATTTTAGTTGTGGCATTTCCTGTCTAAGAGTTGCAATAGATAGTTACAATTAAAGAGTACTTCACTTGTTGGATAATCTCTTATTTGGAATAAAGTTACAAGTTTTCCTCCTTTTCCCCATTATCCCTTTAGAGTATGTATACTATGTATGCAGTAGGGTGGTTAATAAAATTGTAAAATTGTAATGTTTCAGGGAGTGGTCAAACTGATTTTGGACCACAGCTTAAGTCAATGAATAAGCAACTTTTCACAGTTGTTGCTTGGGATCCTCGGGGATATGGAAAGTCCATTCCTCCATCTCGAGACTTTCCTCCAGATTTCTTTGAGAGGGATGCAAAAGATGCTGTGGATCTTATGCAGGTAAAACTATTATGAGATTTTTTTTTTTAAGCTGTTTTCCTTAAGATTTGAGAAGGAGAAAGGTTGTTTCCAGCAGACAGCAGATTATGAAAAAAAAAAATACAAAAGAGGGTTTAAAAGAGAGCATTTACACACTATTCCAGAAAATATTTTTGTCTTCCACCTATTCTGCGAGATGCATAGAGGTTCAGCAGTGGGAATTAATACATAGCAATATGCTTTTATTCCAAGACCCTGCCCAAAGAGTTTTGCAGCCAAAAACCATGTAAGTTTAGCTAAATATGTGTATAAGGAACAATGTCTGTGCAAAGTCATTTAATTGAAGGGATTACCATACTGAAGGGCTCTTAGAAAATTTTCTATCAAATAGAATCTTGGCATTTTGCCTTGAGCAACCCATTTTAAGAAACATTCAATTCTAAAAATTAACTTGATGCTTTGCATTTTACAGCATATTACTGAAGTAATTTTTGTGGGAAATCAAAGACTTTCTGTGACCATACCAAATCTTACTAATTAATACAGCTATTGTGGTTATAAAGAATATGGCCTAAAGCTGTTGTTATTTCTCATTCTTGCAGAATTTTTATTCGAATCTGTGTTTGTGTTCCTCTTTTATTCTATCCTATAACTGCTTACACTGTTTTCTGGTTTAGCTTTAACTAATATTCTGGCTTTTTTATATTAAGATATACAGTTTCTTTGGTCATGTTACGAAAGTTGGCAGAGCATTAAAATGCAAAAAATATGAGGCAAGATTCAGACAGTCAGTCCAACTGTATTTCTGTAATAAACAATAACCTTTCTGAAAACCCATCTGAAGCTGGAAATGTGGCCCTCCAGGTGTATTCTGCTTAGTGAAACAAAGCAAGTCTGACAGCAGAATCAGGATTAAGACACAGATTTGCCTTCTAACCATAAAAGCTATCTCTTTGTACTCTAAATCTTCAATTTCTTTGCTACACTTGCAAAGAAAATAAAGATGCTGCCATGCATAGGTGACAAACTTGCAGTCTAAATGGTAGTAGCCCCCTTTGTTGTTTCTGTTCAAATACTAATAAAAGCAACATATTAAACAGAACTTTCCCCAAAGGGAATGTAACCATGTAGCTTCCTGCCAAACAGGACAGCAGTCTACCAGTTCTGTAGAGCTGCCAAAGCAAGTGAAGCATAGCATCCTGGTTTTTCGAAGATGTTTCTCAATATAAGCATATAATAACAACTTACTAAAACATTACCAAGTGTGGGTGACTTGCTTCTATTTTAGGATATTATAAAGGATAGCACAAATCCCAATGAATCATTCCAACTATGATATCCAGAATATAATGGTTTATATACATCATCCAGCTTACAATCAGCAAGAAAACCACATCCAGATGAGTGTGCCTTCAGAACCTTTGTTCTAGTCTCCTTCAGATTCTGGTGTCTCTGCTGGAGCTGAGTGATGCAAGGTTCCTGTGAAATAACAAAAGCTGAAATTGTGCAGAGTATTTAGCACCTTTATGCAGAAGACACCTTTCTGTATCTCTATTTGCGTTCTGTGAAGGAGTTTGCTTGAAATAAAACTATATAATGCACCTGAGTCCACTTTGCTGCCCTCCACCCCAATGTCTAATGCTAGCAAAGTCAATAGCATTAAAACAATCATTAGGGAAATAATTATTGTTGATATTTAAGAAGTTCTTACTCTTCAGAGAGACTGTCCTAGCAAAAGGATGGACTTGGGCTTCTCTATGTTTTTGTAGATCAGCTGTAACTTTTGCTTTTGCTACACTCCCTGTGATGCAGTGAAAACATGCATGCAGTGCAGAGTGATGTTGTGCTGCAGCTCACTGTTGTATGTGGTCATTGGATTGCATTTCACATAGGCCTGGATGGAGGAGATGACTTCAAAAGAAATTGTGTTCGTTCACTGAGTAAAGGCAGCACAAAATCACCCACAAAACTGTGCTATGCCACCAGCTTTCAGGTCATTGCCCGTGTTAGGTTAGCAACATATACTGTAGGTATAAAATAGTTAAAAATTAAAGCAAGCAAACATGCACACCTTATCCAGCACATCTGTTACATCATGTTGTGTTTCTGAAGGCTGCAAAGGATAAAATGAATTCCTCCTACTGGAAAGTCATCCTGAGATACCCCAAAGAATGCATCAAGATAAAGGCTAGTAAGCATGAGAATTACTGGAGGCCAATAGATCTCAAATAACCTGGCATGAAAACCAAAAAATTTAATCAGCTATTCCATCCATCAGCCAACTTTGAGCTCCATCATTTGCTATTGGCAGCAGGGTAACAGTAGCAACATCAAAAACTCAACATTTACAAGCACTACTGTCAACCCCCAAAATCTGCCAAGGTAGCAGAAACCCTTCAGCAGCACAACAGTGAAAGTTGGACACAGATTAACTCTTCATCAGACCTGGGCCAACATCTCATTAGCTGCAAAAATTCAAAGTTATTTTTTCTTGCTATCAGCTCTTACTTTACATGTCACTTTCTTTACCTTATTTCTTCTCTTTTTAGTAATTATAGCCTTGCAGAGTGAAATCTAAAATTGATCAAAACTACAGTGAGCAGAATACTGAGGATTAAGCCAAAACCAGAAAAGCCTTATAGGGATAGAAGTCTGCTAAACATTGAGTTGATTAGTAAAGTTGTGCCTCACTTGGGCATCAAGTTTACAAGCAAAGTAGAAACTTGTTTTCCCCCTCTGTAGTTGTTTCTCTCATTTCCTGCATTTTTGCTTTCTTTTGTCACAACAAAACAGGCCTGGACTTCCGACACCACCAAGCACCAAAGCAACTCATTTGACTAACCTGCTTTTTCTCCTCCTTAAGTACATCTAAAAGGTTGTAATTTCTGCAGAACAAGAGCAAAAAACCCTGTGAAATGTATTTTCTTGTGAATGAGTTCACAAACCACAGTTTCTACATGCAAAACTTCAATTATTGCTTAACCACTGAATATCGTCCCTCTACAACCTTCAGATGTATTTTCTCATGACTGCCTTTATCTTCCCCACTCTTTCCCCACTGAACATAATACACACAAAATCGTCTCTCTTGTGACTGCCAGTACTCCCTACCACATATAGGGATTTATGAGGAAACAGGAGTGTCAAATTCTAGTAGAAAGCATTATCATAGAATCACAGAATATGCTGAGGTGTAAGGGACCTGTCAGGATCATTGAGTCTAAGTCCTGGCCCTGCACAGGACAGCCCCAGAGTCACATCATGTGCCTGAGAGCACTGTCCAAACACTTCTTGTACTCTGTCAGGGTTGGTGCTGTGACCATTGCCCTGTGGAGCCTGTTCCAGTCCCTAGCCACCCTCTGGGTAAAAAACCTTTTCCTGATATCCAGCCTAAACCTCCCCCAACTCAGCTTCATGCTATTCCCTTGGGTCCTATCACTGGTCAGAATGAATTAAGGTCTTGGTTGTCATTTATTTGCCCTAAGCTTTCCTTTTGAAGAAAGAGGAAATTAGTTATTAATGTTTTGAATCATAACTGACTGTGAAGTAACATTTAAAATATACATTTACAAGCTTCAGAAAATGTGAATTAGCAACTAAGCATATTTTTGTTTTTACAGAGCAGATTTTTTTTTAGCTCAGGTAGCATCAGTAAATCAGATCACTGGCACTCATATTTCAAGTCTTAGGCTTTTCTTTTTCTTAAGTTTAGCTTACTCTTGGATTGCTTACCATCCACACTGTGATAGTCTTTCCCAATTTCACACCAAGAGAATCCACAGATTCTTCATATCATCAGGCTCTCTGAAAAGGTCTTTGCTCTCTATTTTAAATCAACTTTTCTTTTTTTGAAGGGCTTTTGAAAATGCAGCAAGAATCTGCTAGGACTACTGCCTGTTTTGTTAAAGAGTTAAAAGAAAATTGAAATGGCAGGTGCAATTTCTTCTTTTCTAAATATTTGACTGTTCATTAGCATTTTTATGTATAACAATGTCCTGGGGTGACTTTTTGATGCTTGTATCCCAAACTGTCTGTTCTGTTTATGCTGTATATTAAGTTCTACACCTTTAAGACTGGTTCTGAGAGCAAAAAGGGGGAAGAAGAAGTGTAGTTTCACTACGTGTGAAACCACTACAAGCAAGAAAATTATATTTTCTAATTATAAAAGCTAGCTGTAGTTCAACTATGTAGTGTTGTGCCTGAAGCTAATTTTCAAGAAATAATTGACTTTGGCTGTAAAGCCAGCTGATAATTTGCATATAACTTTCTTGTATGAATCAAGGCACTAAAGTTTAAGAAGTTCTCCTTGCTGGGGTGGAGTGATGGTGGAATTACAGCACTCATTGCTGCTGCAAGGTACCCAAATCTTATCCACAAGTTGGTTGTCTGGGGAGCAAATGCCAGCGTTACTCAAGAGGATGTGAGAATTTACAATGGTATGTACAAACAGCAGGTTGTATTCTAAATTAATTATTTTAATTTCTACTTGACCCAAGAATCTTAGTCATGTAACAGCTAAGTGGAGACAGAACTGAGGACACAACAAACCTAAGGAGACAGGACACAAAATTCACTACATTGCTAGGTACAGGTATAGATTAAAGTTCTAGTGAGGAACACTCTAACAATTACTCTGGGGGTAATATAACAGATTTCTTAACAAACCTTTACCAACTTACCCTGATGAAAAGCAGAAAATATAATAGCTTATCTGTAGTTTTCAGAAAGTCAAATTTTTGTTATTATAACAAATTAAAAAAAAAATTCCAAATAATACTATCAAACACCAATTTGGTTTCTTGTCTCACATCTTGCACAACCTTTTAAAACCAGGTCCGTGGATAATCACTGGGCTAGCTCATCACAGCTTTTGCCTCTAGGGCCTATATAATATAGACAGTGAGAAAACAAGTTCATAACTTACCTTTTAAGTTCAAGAAGCAAATGAATCATTCAAGTAAATGTCTCAAGGTGTCTTTACCATTTGCATTCCTTTAGAGTTAATTATTATCATTAGAACACCTTTGCAAAGTAAAGATTTGTAGGATTTCTGATCCTTATTCCACTCATGTGAAACAGAAACAAGAATAGGAAGAAATGGCCGGTGAACTCAAAAAGGGACTGTATTTCCTTTTGAACATAGAAATGAAAAGAGTTAACCATGTCAGCTCTCAACAAATGTAAGTCAGTATAGTTCCATTTTAGGGACTGGAGTTTGATTTATACCAGCTGTGAAATCTCTGGCTTCAGCAAAATTACAAGCATATATATTGCACATCGGTATTTACCTCACCTATACTAAAATTAAAAGTGGTAGTAGTAGTAGTAATATATATTTTTAGCCCAGAAAGCAAAATGCATTTTAGCTCTGTAAAATGCTTTATTTCTTTACATATTTTTATACTTAGGAATTTTTTGTTGCATATCTATGAAATGCACATCTCCCTGCACAACAGACTAAAATGTAAAAGGAAAATTAAAAACCCACAGAACAACAACAAAAAATAAGTCCTATTTACATGGAGCACCCACTGCAATATTGGCCTTTGCCCTTTGTGGATTGTTGCTTTCAACATCTCTCCCTGGCTGATAGATCTCAGAGAGTATCAGCACAAGTCCTCTACAACTGTCTTCACAGTGCATCTCAGCTGCAGTGGAGGGTTTGGCAGGTGAGAAAGATGTTGATTTGGTATTTATGTCCTTTCAACATTGGTTTCTCCCTTCTCTTTTTAAATTAGTGCCAGCCACAAGGATAAAACAGTAGGTTCTATAGGGGATACAGTTGTTCAGTAGCACCTAGCCTGGGGTGAGCAGACTCATTTCCAATCAGATGCTGTTATAAAATACTTTCAGTCACTACTACCTTTGTCATTTGGCTTGACATGTTCTCTTTGTTAATTAACACCTCACTCCTTTCTCCCCTTAATTCCCTTTTGAAACCAATTAAAACCTCTGCTAGTGGCATATATTGCAGTTTGATGATTCAGTACTGTCCTGTTCTCTGCTGTGCCAACTTTGTTTCAGACTTTCAGCTGCACAGCTGAAATATAGTTTAGTGAAAATAACCCTTTTGAATCCCTAGTTTGTGAGCAGTACTGAAAATTTTAGAGGGGGAAAAAATAGAAAAATCTGATAGAGAAATAAATAACTGAAATGTCAGATTATTTGTACATTTTTGCCAGCCTGCCATGAGTCACAGATCCCTACTGAGTCACTTGTTTTTGTGTAAAACTATGGCAAATGTACCATGATATCAGCCTGCTGGAATGTCTTAGTAAGAGCTTCCTTCCTCTGAAAGCTAGTAGGAGCCATGGAAGGACTTCCATCCATGAGTCGATGCAAAAGACTAAAGGATATAAAAAAGAACTGCAAGGTCTAGCGCACTGTTATGAGACAGTCCCATTTTTATACACAAGGTAGCTCTTGAACTTCTCTTGTGAGAAAGAACCATCAGAAGTTTTAGGACTGAGTCCTCTGAGTATTATGGGGTTTTTTGGTTTTCCTTGTGACTGTAATAACAAGATGTTCCTCTACAACTTAGAAGACCACAGCAGAGGTTTCAGTTTCAATTCTGAAATCCATATTTGCAGTCTGGTTTGAAAACTTCCCCATATTAGCTGTGGTTTGTGCCTTTTTGCTAGAAAGGACATAACATATTTCACCATTATTTTATGCAGGCATCCGAGATGTTTCAAAATGGAGTGAGAAGGTCAAGAAACCCCTGGAAGAGCTGTATGGACATAAGTACTTTGCAGAAACCTGTGAGGCCTGGGTAGATGGAATATCACGCTTTGCTGAAAATTCAGATGGTAAGGCTTTCACAAGGTTGAACTGAGGCAATTAGAGTAGCAGGCAGTTCTGGGTAAAAAAAAAAAAAAAATCTAACAGTACTCCTAGCAGTAAAGAAAGGACTCTGCATATGGCATTAAAAGCTGGGTCTGACTCACACTTAGGAATAATACAATTACGCTGTAGATGGTTCACAGAACCAGAAAGGTACAGGAGGAAAACATTTATGGAAAACATTAGCTGATGAGGCTCTCCTCTTGTTCCACCACCAAACTGCACTATTAAGTAATTGCTTTTGTGCAGACTAAACAGAAGGATTCTGCTCAAGCAGGATCTTCCTCTCCTCTTCTGTCTCTGTGTCAAAGGATTATCTCTTGGTGACATAGTTAAGATGCACCAAAAGTAAGGCATCCTCTTTCCTCTTTTTGCAAAACAGCTGAAGAACTCTTTCAAACCTTGTTGCATGAGAGTTAAAAAAGAAGGGACTTCAGATTTTAAGAACTCAGAATTAGAAAATGCATTTTAAAAACACTATTGAAGCAGCTTAGGTGTTTAAAAATAAATCAAAAAAGTTAAACTATACAATATAATTGTTTATCCCTGAAGATTTCTGCAATTACTCTACATAGACCTTTTCAGCCAAGGGTATTATGAATAATAATCTGCAGTTCTATTTTGATTCAGAGAGAATTTGCTTTTAATTTGCCTAAAGCAGTAATACATAATGTGTAAAGAAAATGAGTTATTAACTCTAATACACATTGTCCTATAGCTCTTATAATGAAAGAAGGTGATGCACATTAACAGGCAGCAGATACTACAAGGAAGATGCTCCTTCATGTTATTTTTTTTTTTCCATAAATTTTTGTATAGGATCAACACAGGACTAGGATTTCTCTCAGTAAACTGATGTAACAAATTAGGTTCCAATTTTATTTTAGCTTTTCTGGAATCTCCTTGAAACTATTTTTTTTCTGAAGTGCAAAGCCCAGGCTGGTGAATCTGTGGCTGTGACATCCCTTCACTGCCTGGACAAGCCTCAGACACTGAGATGAGGTGACTGTGAAAAAGAAGCCACCAAGAAACACGTAACTAGGAGCTGAATTACCTAGATGCTGAAACTGGGTCAGATATTGGGAGAAGCTAATGTTTACTGCAAGAGATGAGCAGTTATCAGACTGCAGGGTTTTTTCCAGGAGAAAACCAGTTTTCCAATTTGGATTACAGACAGACCACCTTGCAATTAAAGTTAAGACACTGCAACAAAGGCACAGAGACAGCAGATATAAGAAAAGGTGTTAATAAAACCCATCAGAGATAAAAGGAGGACAGAAAAGCCAATGCTGGCCAAAAACTCAAGCTCTTTTAAAAACTAGACTATTTTCCTTGAATGAGACAGCTTTTAGTGTGAAATACCATAAGAAATGAACTTTTAGAAGGAGCCAACACTTACTGGAACTGAGTAAGGTGCATAAAGTCACAACATCCAAGATCCTTCTTGCAGTTCCATGCTTATAGAGAAAATATAATTTAGTAGTCATAGAACAAAACAGTTTTAGCACTTATGTTCCTAGATAAATAACCTAAATTTACTTGGTCCTTGTTCTGAAAAGCAGTCAACATTTCTTCAGGTGTTAGAGGACTATGGGTAAAAAGTTCTTGAAGTAAATGAAAATATTTAACCAGTAGAACTGCAAACAAAGACTGCATAAATAACCAAACAAATGGAAAAGCTGTGAAACAACCTCTGACTTTAGAACTAAGGAAAGTGTACATGTATGAGCATTAATCTTACAGCTGTTGGTAGCTGCAAGGTGACAACTACAGATAGACAAAGTTATTTCAAAGATAAATGGAATATAAAGCCCATTGAGGATGTTTCACCCAAAGATTCCCCTGCAAGAACATGAAAAGCTAGGCAATGAGTTTGGAAACTGGGTTACTAAGGAATGAGGGGGAAAAAAGGGGAGAAAATTCAGAAAAGTCTTTAAGCAAAACCATTAAAACACTTCTAATGAAATTAGTAACTAATAATCATAAAATTATGAATGGGTAGGGACAATAACATTTGAATATCTTTAGTACAATTCATATTGAATGGTTATGCATTTTTACTGGGTTTCATGGCCAGGTTTTGATACCAGGGGGGTTGCAGAGTTTCTGGAAGCTTCCTGTGTGTCTGGCAGAGCCAGTGCCTGCTCCAAGATGGACATGCCACTGGCCAAGGCAAAGCCAATCAGTGATGGCAGTAATATCTTGTGAAAACATATTTAAGAAGGAAAAAAAAGTTACTGCACAGATGTTACTGCAACCAGAGAAGAGCTGGGTGAGAATATGAGAGGAACAACTCTGCAGCCACCAAGGCCAGTGAAGAAGGAAAGGTAGGAAGTGCCTCAGGAGCTCGAGCTGAGATTTCCCTGCAGCCCATGGTGTGCAGGCCCTGGTGAGGCAGCTGTGCCCTTGCAGCTCATGGAGGTCCACAGGGATGCAGAGATCCACTTGCAGCTCTTGGAGGAGCCCATGCCAGAGCAGATATGCTCAAGAGAGGGCTCTGTACCTGTGGGAAATCCATGCTGGAGCATGCTCCTGCTAGGACCCGCAGACCCATGGAGAGAGTAGCCCACAATGGAGCAGGTTTCCTGGTAGGACTTGTGACCTGGGGCGGGGGGGGGGGGGGGGGGGGCCCA
>VZUI01077113.1:0-10164 GCA_013401135.1 Cettia cetti
CGCCGTGCTGGAGCTGCGGCGCCGCGCTCCCCGGCGGCGACGGGCCGCGCTTCTGTCCCGGCTGCCAGGCTCTGCAGCCGCCGGCGCCGCGGCCTGACCTCTTCCGCATGATGGACTGGTGAGTGTGGGCGGGGCGGCCGCGGGCCCGGCCGGCCGCAGGTGTCAACCGCCTTGTGTCCTGCAGTGACCGCTCCTTCCGCATCGACGCGCGGCAGCTGCAGCGGCGGTTCCGGAGCCTGCAGCGCGCCGTCCACCCCGATCGCTTCGGCCAGAGGCCGCCGGTGAGCGCCGGGCCGGGCGGGGGAGCCGGGCCGGGAGGGGCCCGCGGGGCTCGGTGACCGCCGGAGGAACTCGCCTTTAGCCTTCGGCTGCGCGGCGGGGTCGCAGTGTCGAGTCCCCACTTCTCTCCCGCTCGGGGAGCGAGGGGATTCGCCTGTGTTTGTGTTTCGGTGCTCAGAAGAGACTCTGCCATGGATTTGCTGTGGAGGTGGACGATGAGGGGCCGCTGCGGTTCGTCAGGCCTTAGCTGAGTGCAGTGACAGTTCCCAGGTCCACAGAGCCTCCTCAGTCTCACACACGGACTGGTGTGGGGGACGCTGCTGTTCCGCATGTAACAAAGTGTATTTTGCCACTTATTATTAGCTTCCAATTATTTGCCATCCATTTGCAGAAAGAGCAGTACTACTCTGAGCAACACTCTTCCCTGATCAACAAGGCCTACCAGACCCTGCTGAACCCTCTGAGCCGAGGCCTCTATCTAGTAAGGTCTCCGTTAGGTATTTCAGTGTTCTGGAACTAACCCTGGGGGCTGATGCTGCTGTTAGGGATCGCACCTTCCATTCAGACCTTAATGTGCTAATTTGCATTCCTCTGAAGAGGATCACCAGAGATTGAAGGGAGACCAGAACCAAGTTTGTCCAAAAATTAATCACCTTATCATCTCATTTGCTGCTCACCTCACACTGATTTGTCTTTTACATCACACGTGGTGTGTGGTCATGGCTGCTCATTCAGAATTTCAGTCTGGCCCGTGGCAGCCTTTTTTTGCTTTAAAACTGCTGGGTTTTATGGTCACCCTACGTACGGAGTTAATTTTCTGGCTGACTCTATGCACTGTAGGTTTATCGAACATGAATCTGAGTATGCCCCACGAAGAGACTTAATATTAAAGAAAATAATTCCCATTGAAATAGATGTGGGAATATTTATTTTCAAATTCCCATTTCCTCTGCCAGCTGGAGCTGAGTGGAGTGGAACTGGCACAAGAGACAGACTATGATGCAGACTCAGCGTTCCTTATGGAAATCATGGAAATTAATGAGAAATTAGCAGAGGCCAAAAATGAGGATAACCTTGAAGAAATTGAAACTTTAATTAAAGGTAGGTTATGATTTGAGGAGTTTGTACAGACCTAATATACTGAATCTGGTGTAGTACAAGAGTCTGAAAGCCTTTAACTGTTTTGGTAATGTCTTGTAATGTCTCCAATTTGTGTTGCTCTGGAATTGACTCACTTCAAGAACTTCTGCCCTGTGCCCCCCTTTTCAGTGTTGTCTTTACCCATTTATGCACCTAAACGTCACATCTGTCTTGAGAACATTTGTATAACAGAACCTATTCTGATGTCAAAATAAATATATATACAGACAATAAAAAGGAATTTACTCAACCTTCATCAGGTGAGGGTTAATCAATTGTTCCAATGAAAAAACCTGTCAGAATGAAGTTGAATAAAATGCTTGTCTGACCACAATAAATTTTATTTATACAGGCACTGTAGTTCTTTTACCTTCTTCATCTGACAGCCATTATATTAAGTGGTTATTCTCCTTACACAAGCATCTTTCTTTTTATATTGTTGGTGATTCCAAAAACATTTGGTTTACTGATATATTTAATTCTTTGCAATAACAGCCATGTGCTAAAAGCAATTAGAATAACTAGAATAAAAGTTTGAGTAGCACAGGAGATAATTAACTATAGCAGGGTAAACTGGTACATCAAAAATAAGTTAAATTGCTGAGACATTAGTGACCATTGATGTGCATTGGAATTGCTGTCAGTATACCTGTTTAAGCAAAGAAATATATGTTTGAAATGATAATTAAAACAACATTGACAGAAGTATTATGAAAAACTTGCTTGGCTCCCAAAGGCTGAAACCAGTAATGAACTTTCCCACCACAGGCAGTCAGAATGCAGTGGTATAAAATATCCTAGATATAACAAAAAGTAAATTAAATAATTTGTTTTGCAGTTAAACAAGAAGAACTGACCAGAGAGGTGACTGCTGCTTTTGAAAAAGGTACCTGTTTTATGAAGTTTTAGTTGCCATACATACCTGTCAAATGCTTAAAGCTCCACATTCTCTTACTGAGAAATATTTCCTGAGCTATGGGACAGAAATGCTGCATTAACAAGGGTTCTTTGTTAGGTATTTAGAATAAGTACTTCTAAACTGACATTCCTGCTGATTTGGGAAATTCAGGAGCTCACATTAAAATCAAAGTCTAGTACAAAAGTTCCATTCATCTTGCCTCTAAATACTAATTTTGACTGGGAATGTAGATGCTGAGAAATTGTTTGTGTGTCTCCCAGAATACTGGGGAGGACAAATTTCACCTTAGACGTATTCTGAGGTTTCACACTTGACTTTGGAGATGTTGTTCTGCAGTCCTGGAGCTGCAGCAGAGCAGGGAGTGCAGTTCTTGCAGTGAAGCCACAGAAGTTGTGTGGCAAGCAAAGGTTTGGTCAGCCTAAGGTTTTTGGGGGACTTCCTGTGCAATAATCAGCATAACTTTATTCCAGAACCAATGGATAGGCACAAGCTTGAAGCATTCCCAAGCTTCTGAAGCTGGGAAGGAACCTTTGTAGTTCTGTGCCAGGTGCAGAATGCTGCACATTTGTCAGGGGGGGACCTGTGGAACTGTAAAAATCAAAGCCCTGCTGGCTGGGCCTGCCTGGGAGGAGTTACATTCTGTTACTGTGTGCCAGCAGAAAGACTGTGTTGCATTTGTCTGTAAACCACCTTCTCCTTTAACTGAGGAGAAATTGTTTCAATATCAGTTTTGGAATTGGCACAATCCAGACCAGACTCCTCCTCGTTTGCATTTTTCAGTTATGTTAGTTGATCTGTTTATACACGTTTAAAACAAACAAAAACATTTGTCTTGCCTAGTGGGTAGATCAATACTGCAGCCACTTAACAGAAGTCATTAAAGGGTATTCCTTCATAATTCTTTTCCAAATTGTTCATTATTACGTGTTTTGTGGAACATTTGAGTTGGAATGTTCCCAAACCATCTGAGATGAAAACAATAGGCAGCATGGTTTTGATAAGTGTCTGAGTCCTTGCAGCTCACAACTCTTGCTACTAAAACAGGTGCTGTCACTGAAATCTTGAGATTCATTTTGAGAAAGCAAATTCACCTCTCCCTCTGTAAACTAGTAGTGTTTTATTTCATTTCAGAGGATCTTCAAGAAGCCAAGAAGCTGCTAGCAAAAATGAAGTATTTTGCAAACTTAGAGGATAAACTAAAGGCCAAGAAGATCCCATCCTGATGTTGCCTCCTTTGCTATTAAGTGTTATTTTCAATTAAACAGATGGTTTTGTTACCAAAATCAGACCAATGGTGTTTGTTTCCTATACTTCCATTAGAAGCTTTACTTCTGAGAGAAGAAAAATAAATGTGAAAGAAATCCCATGCTTGCTGCAGCACTTCAGTAACAGATGGCATTTGGAAATGCTTACAGGCAGGAAAAGTTGTACTGGGTAAGGTGGGCCACAGTCCTGGCAGTGGCAGGTATGGAAACAAATGTCAGAGAGGCACACAAACACCTGATCTGAGATTTCCTACTTCCTAACATGTGAAGAATTTATTTTAAGTTGAGAAGGAGTCCAGGAAAAATAACTGGAGAGAGGGCAGAAAGCTCATTCAGCATGTCCTACAGGCTCTCTGTAGTTTAAAGGTTGTAAGTATTTAATTCCTGTCATCTCTCCTCTCTGGTACTTCATGCATTTTGGTATGTAGATCTCAATCTGATGGGAACCAACCTCCAAACCTAGAAGGAGTTTTACCCTGTTGCATAGTTTAAAATGTTAAGATGCTAGGTTAGGGAAATGAATAAACCAAATGGAAACCCCAGGAATTCTTTTATCATGATACAAGTTTTTATTACAAGTACCAGTAACTCAGAGGTGCTGTACTTTCATTGTACAGTACAGTAGTAGGACTGGATGAGAAATGTCTTTAAGGCTTTCAAAGTTACATAAATGGAAAAACAGAAACTAAATACTCCTATCTCTACCTAAACTGGAATATTTCAGATATTCTCAGTTATCAGTTCTCGTGTGGGTTTTAACAAAAACTCAGAATGTTGCACTCAGCAAAGCATTTGGATGCACCCAATGACCCAAACTGAAGAGAGGGCTTTGAAATGCAGGAAGTCACTGAATTATCTGCAGAAATCTGCTAGAGAGGCTGACTGAACATCCTCCCTGGCATTTCCACATCCCTACAGCACCAGGTTACAGCTAAACATCAAGTTTTCTGTGGATAATACAATATGTTAATAGTATTTCAGCAATACATGTTTTAACAGCATTTCAGCAATACTAACTTGCCTTTAATTACACTTCCTCTAAATACACAGGAAGATTTAATAAGCCACTTGATCATGTATTATATTCCTAATTTAGAAGACTATGTTTGTAATTCTCACTGAAGTTCTGTTGCATTTGTGAAATTATGCAGAAATCTTTAAAAATTCATCTTGAAGTTGTCTTCTTTCATAAAGCTCCGTTTCCTTTTTCCTGGCATTTCTTCCAAAATTAAGCTTGTGAAATTCCTTTTTGATTTCCAGAAAAGATTTGTTTTTTGTCTCAGGAATTATGAGGAAGATGAAAGCAGCAACAAAGAAGCACTCCAGTAAGAACACCACAAAACAATACTGCTTCAGTCCATTCTGAAAATAAATGTGATTGCAACATATTTCAAGTATAATAGTAGGTTTGAGAAAATAAGCTTTTTGTTTCCATTCACACTTAACATTGCTGCTCAAATGTCTTTTAAAAAGAGTCATTCAACCTATTCTTTAACTAACTTTTTAGAATTTTGGTATTTAGATAAAAGACTGTCAAGTGCTGTGTAATTACTGGGTAGACTTCTATTTCAAAAATAAGGTAAACCATTTAAACAGTCAAATGTCACAATCTAGGGAGAAGTCAGTATTTGCAATTTAGGTGTCACATATTTTAAGATTATATCATTAAGTTTTTATGAATGTTAATATTTTTCAATGCCATATGTTAAACCAACTATCTTACTGAGAAGCAGAGCTCAACCATGAGGAAAGGACAGGCAGATCCAGATACCCTGATGTATGCTGTTCTTGTGGGTTTTGCTGTCAAGAATATGTGCAAAAACTAAAAATACAAAGCTGGAGATGGAAGCCCATCTTGCCTTTCCTAATAATCTTCTGCTTACAGAACTCTGTCAGTTCAGCAAGTTCTCAGAAATGTGATCCACTGGCCACAGGTACCACCTTGACATTGCCTTGCCATAAAAGCACAAGGCACTATTAAAAAATGTTTTATCTAAATCTCAGTATCTGATTAAGCTTTTCTGCTTTTGATACCTTCTCTGTTTTTTTTCTCTGAACATGAACATTGCCCTCCAGTGCATTCCTTTAACTTTTCATTTATCATGTTATATTGGAGTTTGTGATGTGTAAAAATAGTTTTAAGAGGGACTGAATCTAGTTAAACTCATTTGAGGGACAGTGTGCATCCTGGTCAAGTGTCAATAATATATACAAGTGTGTATAATACAATAGAAGCAATGGGATGGAACCTGGGAGCAGATGAAATGGAAATTGTGCTGTGCACACTCACCACTATGAAGGGAAAGAGCATTCCAACTGTGAAGAAACTAATCCAGCTCACAGTCCCTGCAATCATGTAGGCAGCAGGACGAGAGGACTGTACAAATAACTCAGCTGTCAGGGTGTTTGTGATGCCACCTGGGGATGGTTCAGAAACAGAACACAGAATTGTGCTAAATGTCCATTTGAGGTATTTCCAATGCTACAGAAGATTGACTTGCTTTTGAATATGGCATTAGCTGATGTATTATAATTCCTAACAAGACAATTCTGAGGCTACTGCCCTGGCAGGAAGTTTCTCACTAAACACAGCCCCATTTCAGCAGCACTGATCAGGGAGCAGGCCCCTTCTGACAAGTGTAGAACCGCTCTGTTCTAAAGGGCAGAACTCAGCCCTCCCTCACACGCAGCTGCCCCAGAGGTGTGCATGGTAAGCCTCAGCTGTGAGTACAGGATGGGGTTCCTCAGCCAGAGCAGCAGCAGCTGTGCTGCAAAGGCTTCTTGCCTGTGACACCCTGGCCCTCCCAGACCTTCCACACTCACACACGTCCCCGTGCAGTACCTGGGCCCAGCCCAAAGCTCAGGATGAACGCAAATACACACATCATGCTCATGTAAGGCACCCAGGAGTACAGCTCCTGAAACAGAAGACAATGAGAGGCTTTAGTTTAGATTTTGATAATCAAGTTTTAAAGTCTGGCTTAACAGTTATGTTTCCTTTTGTATTTTATTTCAACTAGGACCAGCAGTCTTTCATGACTCTTTTACAGCTAATTTACTTAACAGTTCTGCTTCAGAGAAATTAAATAGTCTTCATTCAATAATTTTTACTAAATCTTATCATAGAATTATGTAATCATAGTGTGGGCTGGGCTGGAAGGGACTTTAAAGCTCATCCCATTCTACCCCTGGCCACAGGCAGGGACACCTTCCACTATCCCAGGTTGCTCCAAGCTTCATCCAGCCTGGCCTTGAACACTTTCAGGGATGGAGCAGCCACAGCTTCTCTGGGCACCGTTGTGCCAGGGCCTCACCACCCTCACAGGGAAGAATTTCTCCCTGATGCCTAATCTAACCCTACTCTCAGTTTAAACCCATTCCCCCTTATCATGTCACTACATGCCCTTTTCACTCCTCAGTCACATCATGTAATAGAAACGAGCCCTTTGCACCTGGTAAGTCAGAGAGAAGGTGAGAACAGTGCACCAGAGCGTCATCAGGAGATAACCCCCAATGATAAGGTATCTTCTTCCCACATAGTCTATCAGCAAACCCTGTGGACAAGATACAATCTTCTGTTAATATCTTGATCTCATTTTCACCAATATTCTTCAAGAAGAATCATTACTCTTTGTACTGGGAGGTAGAAGAAACTGCTCCTTACACAGGAGAGGGCTGTGAGACATTCACAAACTCCAGTGCCGAGGGTCACATACGGGATTTTTTCTGCCAAGATCCCGGCTTGTTCAAAAACATAAGTGGCATAGAAATAAATCTACAACAGAAAAAAAATCCAAAAACAAACAATGAGCTTGTTTCTGGTATTTAAAGCATTGTCTGGAAATAAAGTCATGTTCATACTAAACATACAGATTAGTGTATTTTATATTGTGAGTTACTAATTCAACATAAGAAGCAATAACAATCTGTTAAATTCATATCTAAGTAAACATATTGCTATAATAAAAGCCAACAGGATTATTCAACTTACTGAATATGCTTTATATTCTTAAACCAGACACACTGGGATACGCTGATCCACCTTTATTTACTTTTTCAGAGGAATGTTTTTCAGAGGAAGTATCAAGTCATTCTTTAAAAAAGTTTGCATACCAGAAACACAGAAACGAGAAAAAAATATAAGAGAAACACCAAAATAATGCAAGGACATTCCTTCCCACTTATCCCATTCCTCTGAGCTTCTCTATGTGAATCCTTTGCATTAATAAATGGTTGAAAAACAGGTGAAAATTAAATAATTATTTAAGCTGTTTGTTCTTATGAACTCTTACAGCATTAATGCCACTGAGCTGTTGGCCCATTGTCATCACAATGACAGTGATGAGCTGCCATCTCACACCACGGTCAGTGAATAATTGCCAGGGCTTCTTGGGTTTCTCCCCAGCTAAGGCAAAACATTCCCGCTGGATGTCCTCCATCTCCCTTCGGTACTCTGAGGAACCATGAAATCGTTTCAAAGCTACAAACAGAAAAAAAAAAATTACCTATTAATCACAACTCCTGGAAAATCCTCTCTTTCCATAATAACCTGGCTTTTGCTAGGATATGAAAATTTTGCTTTGTGGCTTGCTTGTTCATTGCTGTTTTTTCAACTTTTTTTTGCTGTGGTGGATTTGGAGAATTCTGTGGCATTTCCTTTGCTTCTTTTTAGAGGAATATCTGACCTTGAAATATTCACCAGGCAAAATATTTTGTATCTGAACCTCAGACCTTCAAGTAGTCTTTTCCTTAAAGAACATTCTTACCAGTTTGAAGTGTTTTGCTTAAATTCTAGTCAGATATTGAGTCCTTCATTATGGCCCTGACTTTAATGTTGCCAGCAGGATGCAGCAGTTAGCTGGAGCAAAGACAGAAAATCCTTCTCCTAAGAAGGAAGTCATTTGGATCCCAGACTAAAATCTTTACAAATGGTCTTTAAGAGTATACAGCATCAGTTCCTTTAAAATCTTCATGATTAAATATATCTCAAGTGACAATTTGTCTTCTTAAGGCCAACAGTAGGAGTTTTGATGATCCTGATAATGAACTTTCCACTAAGAGCAATCAGTTTGAAGCTCCAGTCAGTGAACTTTCATTTGAAACAGGATAATAAAGTTTTGTACAAAACCCATTAGAGGCTCCTGAGCTCCACAATCCCTCCTTCCATATAAGCTCACTGGAGGAAAAACATGGGCCAAAAAGCACCAGATGATACAACTGTGCTGTGTGGATAAAGATAAAAGGAGAATCTGGAGTCCAATATATTCATTGTACCCTTCTGGAGAACAGAAAGTATAGATGCTGGATATTACCTTTGGCACAGCTTAGTTCATCACCTCTGTCAATAAAAAGGTATCTGGGACTTTCAGGAAACCATGGAAGGAATAAAAGTTGGGCTAATGCTGGAACACAGCTGCTTGATAGCAACAGAGGCCAATGCTTTTCTCCACCTAATAACTCTCTGTGAAAAACGTGGAAAAAGAGGGCAAAGAAATATAATAATTAGCTATTGGCTACTATTTCGTGGAGTCTCTGCTCTTAGAACTTCTAAGTTGGATGAAGGCCTGAGCAACTTCTCTGATCCCACAGAGGGGAAAAGCAGTGCTGTGATACAGAAATGTGAGTCCTTTGCTCTCAAGTCCTTTGCTCTCAAGTCCTGTCTTGCCAACATTCACTGTCTCCAGCAAGAAGCTGGCAGAAAACATGAACTCAGCTCCAATGTGGCTGCTTTAGTGATGCTGTTCTGGTGACCCATCTAAACTGACACCCCTTCCCTGAACAGACAGCACTGATGGCTGGCAGTTGGAGGAAGAAGGTGACTCAAGCAGGATTTTCTTCTCCCAGGGGGATCCTGTGTGAATTCTAATGCTAAAATGGCACAAGGCATGTTCTGCAACCAGCTGGAGGAAATTGGAATTCTTTACACAGGAGTAACAAAAAACAGGGAAAAAAAAAAAAAAAAGCATTTCTTACCTCAAACCAATTATTTGTCCTGTCAGAATTCCCCCAGTCAGAAAGATGGAAGTCCCCATGGCCAAGCCACCTCTTAGGTGTTTTGGGGCAAACTCCCCAATATAAAGAGGCTGCACACAGAGCCCAATACCTGCAAGTAAGTGGAAAAAAGCATTTTCCTATCAATAGAAATTGCTTTGCAAAGAGTTACTAAACCAAAACATATACACAATGGGACTTCATAATTTCCTATTCATTTAGCTGACTTCAGATTCCAAGCTAAACTACAGTGCATTTTTGTCATAAACATGTATCATAAAACCTAAAGGATCAGAAATAATAATAATTTATCATTCACCACAGTTTATTGATAGTAGGAATAAGAAATCATTCACCTGAATTTATGCCAATCAAAAACCTTCCAGCAATCAGTAACTCAAACAATCCTGTAGGAAAACTGATCCCCATTAAAATGGAGGCTAGTATTGCTATAACATTATTCATCAAAAGAGCTCCTTTCCTAAAGAGGAGGAACAAAATAATAATAATAATAATAATAATAATAATAATAATAATAATAATAATAATAATAATAATAATAATAATAAT
>VZUI01077123.1:0-57159 GCA_013401135.1 Cettia cetti
GAGCACTGCTCCAACAATTGGATTTATCAGTTCGTGAAGATAGTGATAGAATACATTCCACACCATAACCCAGGACAAACTGGAAAGAGAACTTTGAAATCACATAGTCTCAAACAAGGGGCAAAATATCAAAAAATAAACACAAAGAATATAGAAAGTATATTATCTGGCACTGACAACTGATTCCCTTTTCACTGCACTGGTTTTAATAAATAAATAAATAAATAAATAAATAAATAAATAAATAAATAAATAAATAAATAAATTTTTGGAGTGCCTATTTCCTGTAGTTACTTGGATCTATGCAACACGAATATCTAGAACAGGTATCTCTCAAAAGCATATTAAATCCGTAAAAAGCAGAAAATTATATCTTGGTTTAAATTGTGTTGCCACATCAGGCACTTCCAAATGACAGTACTAAGGGAAAAATAAAAACACTGGTTTGACTTCTGTTGCTGTTTCCTTTGGTCATGAAACATTGAGAACAGAGAAGAATTCAAGAATGTCTAGAGGAAGAAAACAACTGCAGTATTCACAACTGAAGCCTGCAGTTAATCACTGCATCTGCAAGGCAAATGCTATTGTCAAAAGAAATTACTTCAGGGGAATAAATTTTACCACTGTGAGTGCAGGATTTAATTCATGCCAAGACAAATCATAGGATCCCCAAATTAGACACAGGAGTGATTAAGTGTACACTTACTCAACACAAGTTGTAAGAAAAAAAGGAATATTGCATTTAGATACATCTCCGAAGCTGTTATTTTAGCTTCCACTGATATTAACCTGTGCTTTACTATAGCAGAACGGGGTTTCCCCCGTGTGAAGTGTAAAGTAGTTATGATCCATTCTGACAGTGGCAACAAATGTTGATGCTGAAGTTTCTGTGCACATATCAAATTACTTCCATCCAAAACATAACACATGAGAAAAGAGGAAAAAATACTCAGAAAAGAGGTAGTCAGATACTATAAATTCCAGGTAAACACAACAGATGCTCTAATAAACATTAAGAAACCTCTGATAAACAGATCTAATTTTTTTTCTCAAACATATTTTTTATCAGCTTTAGGCCTCAAGTTCCTCACAGTCAAAAATGGACACCACAAAAGTACAGGAGTCACAAAATAAAAATATTTCATAGGGTCATCATGCAAGTAATGTCTTACCACATTTCTTTCCTGAGCACCTTCCAATATTTTGAAATGTCCCCTGTGGAACAAATAGACTAAATAGATCTCTTGCATCACTGGAGATGTCTGATGGTTATAACAGAGTAGTTCTGACGCAGCTTCTCAAAGACAAGATGATTAACAACATGAAGAGCAAGTACTGAACTATCTCAGTCTCTGAATTGCTAAATATGAAGAAGAAGGATAAACTATTAGAGTAATATCAAGGAAATAATTCATGTGATTTTCTATCTTCCTTCTTTCTGTCACAGAAACTTACCTGTTTTCTTAAACACATCAGAAATCAGTTCTAGGCTTTTTTACTATGTAGAGATAACACACTCAAAACCAAACCTAAGAACAAACAAACCACAAACTGCCCCCCCCCCCAAAAAAAAACCCCTCACACAATAAAAAACCAAAATACACACAAAAAAAAAATCAAATAACTAATGTCCATAAAAACAAAAACTCAAACTCCAAAAGTAAGCACATCTCTACAAACACAGTGGTAGATACATTTTTAATGTTTTTATTGTTCTGGCCACAAAGATGCACATAATTTGATCACCTGGCAGTAACTTACGGAAAAGAAACCATTTTTTGAGTGTGAATCAGTAAAAATACCTTCTCTCAGCAACAAAGCCACCCCTGGTAAGGATGCTGTATTTCCATTATCAGACAAAGCAAAGCTACTGATGGTTTGCTCTGTGTGCCTTTGCTTCAATTTTTCAAAGTGCTCTTAAACATTCCAGCTTACAGTGTCGGTGCATATTTATTTCATGAAGTAGTTACAGACCTTAAGGAGTTAAATCACTTAACTAATTTCTACTTGTCTTCTGGGAGCCTGCACATCTAATACGACAAAATACATTCACACCATTATGCACTTCTGATGTTCTCAATTACAGCAAATTGCTAAAACTTTTTAGCAAAAGTGTAAATCATGGTGGCATGAAGACAACTAGTTTATTCAGCAGTGAGTTTCAGTGAAGAATCTTCTTTGAGAACCCCACTTTAACTAAGAACACACTCTAATTTGGAAAACATGGGCAATTCTTAAAAAGATAGCAAATGTAGAAAGTTTTGTTTGAAATACTTTTAAAGGCAGAAAACCCAGTAGATATTTCTAGATGGTTTTAAAGCTACAAAGCACTGATTAAAGAAAAGGATTCACATTCATTAAATGTTCACAAGCAAATAAGAGCAAGTCAGAGCACAATTAATCAGGCCATTGAGACAACTCTTAATGAAAAATCAGATACCAGAGACCTTGGTTTGAATAGTTACTGTATTTTTCTACTCACAGAAAGCATGGTGGGAAAACCTGGGGAAGAATTTGGTTTGAATTCTTTTCTACCACTTGAAGTTTAGATAATGAGAAACTGTGAGCAGATAAAAGTCACTTTTGTGAATGCCATTAAAAATTCACCATAGACATCTGTGATCAGTTGTTGCCTGATGAGGCAACAACTGATCACAGAATCAGTAAGGTTGGAAAAGACCTTCAAGATCACAGAGTCCAACTTTTGACCAAACATGACTTGGCACCATGTGCTAAGTCATTTCCTGGGGATGGTTACTCCACCACCTCTCTGGGTAGCCTGTTCCAATGCTTAATCACCCTTTCAGTGATATTTTTTCCTATTGTCCAATCTTAACCTTTCCTCATTGCAGCATGAGGCCATTGCCTCTTGTCCTGTTACCTGGGAGAAGAGGCCAATCCCCACCTGGCTACAGCCTCCTTTCAGGTGGTTATAGAGAGCAATAAGGTCTCTTCTGAGCCTCATTTTCTCTGCACTAAACAACCCCAGCTCCCTCAGCTGCCCCTCAGATACTTATTCTTCAGACCCTTCACCAGCGCTGCTTCCCTTCTCTGAACACACTCAGCACCTCAATGTCCTTCTTGTAGTGAAGGGCCCAAAACTGGTAAGGTGTGGGTGGCCTCACCACTGCCCTGTACAGGGGAACAATCCCTGCCCTCCTGCTGGCCACACTATTGCTGATCCAGGCCAGGATGCCACTGGCCTTCTTGGCCACCTGGGCACACTGCTGGCTCATGTTTGGTTGCTGCCAACCAACACCCCCAGATCATTTTCCACTAGGCCACTTTCCAGCCACTCTGTCCCCAGCCTGTAGTGTGGCATGGAGCTGTTGTGACCCAAGTGCAGGACCTGGCATTTGGCCCTGTTGCCCAAATGTAGAACGTCATACAATTAATTGGCCTCTGCCTATTGATCCAGCCCAGATCCCTCTGCACAGCCTTCCTACCCTCCAGCAGATCAATACTCCCACTCAGACTGCAAACTTACCAAGGGGGCACTTGATTCCCTCATACAGATCATCAATAAAGGTATTAGACAGGACTATCCCCACTGCTGAGCCCTGGGGGAAACCACCAGTGACCGGTCAGCAGCTGGGTGTAGCTCCATTCACCACCACCCTCTTGGACACAGACATCCAGCCAGTTTTTCTACCCAGCAAAGAGTGCACCTATCCAAGCCATGAGGAGCCAGTTTCTCCAGGAGAATGCTGTGGGAAATGGTGTCAAAGACTTTCCCTCATCCACTAGGCAAGTCATTTGATCATAAAAGGAGATCAAGTCGGTCAAGCTGGACCTGTGTAAATGACCTGGTAGTTAATAGAAATTACATAGATAGAAGGTTTCACATAATTACCACAGTACTGCTTTCATTTTCAAGAAAATTTTGACCTTTAAAATTTATCTTAGATTATCCTGTTAGGGATCTGTCTTCAGATTAAAAAAAAAAAAAGCAGGACTACCAAAGCTATGTTCTTATAACAGCACTTCATTTCCATGATAACAATAAAATAAATTTGTGGCAGATATGACATATACAGCTTCTTCTGACAAGCAGACCCACTTAGTATACACCTGTTTGTCTTGAATTTTTCCATTCAACAGGGAAATGTGGAACAATTTTCCTAAAAGCTTCACAATAAAATTAAACATTGCATAAATATGTCAATACTTCATTTCACAATCACTTTCATTCATTAAATTGAGCTACAGTTTTATCTGTTGGTACAATTCTCCTAAGTGAAAAAGTCTAAATAGAGCATATGATCCTTTCAAAAACTAACAAAAAATGTGACTTGGCATTTTTTTCAGCTAATTGAATGGACACATTAATGAGCAGAACCCTCTACAACCAGCTAGTTTCCCTTCCCAGAATTCCCTGCCCTTCTCAGAATCACCAGTTCCAAGAACACTAATTAACAAAAGCTTTCCAGTGAGAGAAATTCCAGCAGGAATGGGGAACAAGAAAATCATATTGAGTCAGAATTCTTTCTCAGAATACACATTGACAAAATCTGCCTTTCCCTGTAAAAAAACACATACAGACTTTTGCAGCCCCAAAAAGAACCCCCCCACAAAATCCCGCATTTGAGGATTTAGAGTAGAACCTCCAATACATTTAAGGCCATGGTCAAACAATCCAGACATAAAAAACACAAGTTATTAGAACAAGGAAGTACTATATCTAGACTATGCTAGTCAGCCACAGTGGACCAAAATCTCTCATTTCAGCATCCATTCTAGCACTGCCCTTTAATTCCTATGAAACACAAATTCTGTCACAGAGGAAGATTCTTTTAACCACAGACCATAAATACAAACCCAGGCAGACAGGCAAAGTTATGTATTTTAATTGCATACGCTTAAGAAATGCAGTTCAACATACAGTTAATTTCAGTGACAGGTCTATGAAAACCAAAGTCTCTCTCTCATTAACTATATATTTTTATTTATTAACACAAAGAATTTTACAGAATTAGCAAGATGTATTACACTGAAAAGCATACCTGTCAGAATATTTGAAATAGCAAAGAATATTTTAATTTATGATTTAATTTTTGTGGTGGCAGAGGTGGTTATTTTGTGCTTTTTTTAATACTTTTCTGTATTATACTTTCAGAGTAGATAGGAAATGCTATATATCAGTTTGACAAAATATATAGCTGCTATTTTTTAGTTTAAAAAATCCCAGCAATATAAAGAAAACAGATATTTAAATATAAATTATTTGGTTTAAAAACCACTTAGCAAAATACAGGAAAGGAAGATATGCATTACAAAATACATGTGTGATTATTAAAACCTTTGAGAGTCAATGCTCAGCTTCAGATGCCTGACCAAAATGACAAAGCAGGATCAGTCAAGACAGTGCACAGGCCAAGACACTAAATGCTGTGAACATCTTTGCACTTTCAGTACAGTAGACATCCTCAAAATTGGAAAATGACGACCTGCTCTCTTTCAAGCTAAGTAACAGCATGAGAAAAAATGTCAGACAAAGAACATTATAAGAAAATTTCTGAAGAAAAGCCACCATTCACATTTATGCAGTCAAATCTGAAGCTCTTCACAATGCATCATAAAACAAAATTTTCTCTTGCACATATCCCTTTCAAACATTTTAGTATTCTAATTCCCTCCTATTTTAAAATAGGACACCTTATTTTAATATAAAAAAAATATGGCTTTTGATATGGGAAACAGCCTTTAATAATTTCTGGTGAAAAAACCTGGAACAGCCTTTTTATTAGAAGAGTGGCTAGCATAACTCAACAGACACTCCATGAAATTTGCCAGGTATTAGTCTAAAAGCATCTAAAGTTTTTTGTCCCTGAAATCAGTTTAAGACACTAATTATAAACTAATGCACATCAAGACTAAATCTTCTTTTATTTAGTCACTCCTTATTTAGAAGATGTCCCTTCTTTTTGTCATCTTCCACTCTAAATTCCCCATGAATTCTTTAAGATATTAACAAAATCATCATCACCCACAATTCCAAAACTTAATCCTTCCTAGTAATCTTCAAACTCAGAATAGGACACTTCATTGGGGTTGCTGCAGGACTCTCCTATTGCTTCCAGAAATGACAATTTAATTTCTTCTTCTGCAGTTTTGCCTATGAAAGTATATTTTTCTATTAAATACATTTTAAAGAAGAGTGACTATGTAGCATTTATTATACTTCAGGCAAGAAACTTTCAAATTTTAGCTTGCAAATATTTTTTCATTAACAAATTCAATATTCTGATTTTAGAATTAAGTCATTGGCTCACTTATTACCACCTGTAGAAAGCACCTTACTTTAACAGCATAGTAGAACTAAGTATCAATAGAAAACATGGAGTCATCCAATTGCAATGAACTATGAGATGAGGAAAGTGTTTTCCTTCAAATGACTGCAAAAGCTGCATAATGCATTTGTAAACTAAAATTCTAAAGTTACCTCGTAAGAAAGCATATGTTTACAGGAACAAAACTTCAAAGTTCTGGGAAAGCTTGAAGATGGAAATTGGCATTTGAAAAGTGTTCTGCAATTTACATCTGTGTCCTTGCAATTTTATAAAGATAATACTCAAGATTATTTCATAGCATTGAGAAAAAAAAGCACAAAAAATATATTAGTACAGCATTGGAAAAAAATCACATATCCCTATATCCCTATATCCCCATATGCCTATATCCCCATGTGACTTCATGTGTTACCATTAAAATCACTGGCAATATAAAAAAAATTCTCTCTTCTACAGGTAAAAAAAAAAGGGTCATGACACCATGGAAACTTTTACAGTGACTAGTTTGGTACATGAAGGTATTGTTTTTTGAAACTGACATACAAATATTTAAACTCCTATTTTCTCAATGGCAGACTTTAAACATTTTTGAGGATCCTGAAAAAATTACGAAGAAACCAGCATTTCCTCTGTAAAGGATGACAAACCTGTCACAGAAATAAATTAAGTTCCTTCTAAACAAGTTATTCAAGTGTTGAGTAAATTCCATGTCAGTTGGAATCCTTGCATATTTTGATGGAAAACAGTAATGTGAAAATGTGAGTATCCTAGTAAGTGAAAATTATTAATATCATGTTTGCCACTGGTAACTTACAGATGAAAGCTGAGAAATAACTTCTTACAGAGGTAAAGAACTATTCTGCATACTGGCAGTATTAGCAGCTTGATAAAGAGCAGGTATTAAAACTGTATATATGAACTCCATTACTATTTATAGTCATGCTCTGGAGAGACTCATTTTAAGTCCTCAGATGAAGAAAGTTCCCCTTTACCAGCTCAAGTCTATGTAAATATGAAAAGTTTGTCTTTCCAACCAGTTTCTAGATCTGCTATCTCTGCTAACAAGATGATTTCCATAGTTACAGATTTTGGGTTGTTTGTTCATGTGAATTACCTGCCAATACTAGAGGATGTTTCTTTGCACAGTAACATTTTATGACATCTACCACAGGGACACTCCCAGTTTTGTTGAAATCTAGTTTCATGTAAGCCTACAGGGGAAAAAAAGAGTTTCATATAAGCATCTCAGGGGGAAAAAAGTGGAAAGATGAAAAGATACAATACACTTAACTACCTAGCACATACTTTTAGATCTTGTGCAATGGATTATGTCAATTTACCTATTCTTTGTAAGTTTACCGGATACCAGAAAATTATTCTAGATTATGCAGTTTCATGATTATTTTACCTCAACCATTTTCACATGAAATGTGTGTTGCCTAGTCAATGCAAAAAAAAAAAAGTCTTTTCTCCCTAATTTCTAGCTCATCTTAGAATCAGAAGTTTAGCTGCTTCCCTTCTGCCTCCTCCAATTATGAAGATTCCGCATCATTCTGACAGGAGCCTCCACACAGCCTCTCCAGCACTGCTAACAGCAGCTTCATTTTCATTCCAGTTTACTCAAATACACATGCTTGATACATAAGGCTAGGAGAGTCAGATCCTCCATGACTGAAAGCATGAAAGTATATGTCATTTTTCTTGATCTTGATATCCAGTTACTACTCCTTTGGCTGGTTTGTGATCAGTGTCTGATACTGCAAACAGCTCCACAATACATTACAGACAAATAACAAGTGGCATTTCACATATAACATGTCTCACAAATAGAATGACTCTTACTGTAGGTCTCAAAGGAGACAAGTATTACTGCATTCTATTTCAGGCACTGCAGGAAGAAAGCCTACACATGTAGATTTGCCAAAATAAGGAAACAGATTTGTGGAAGAGATAGTCTCAGGGTGCCAGACACTTTAGACACTGGACTGAACTATAAGAATAGCACATATGCATGAAAATTCAAAATAATAAGGGAATCAATCATAGAATTTAAAATTAACTAATTTAACAATGGAACAGCATGCAGTCCACTAATTTACCTTTTTGTTAGTAAACTCATCTGAAACTTTAAAAAGTCAATTTCCAGGTACAGAACTTAAAAAAAATAACAAAACCCAACAACTAGATTATAACTCCAAAGTTAGACTGTGAAATATTTACACTTAAAACATCTGCAATAAAACTTACTTTTCTCACAAATGCTTTCCTATATTCATTCATTTCTCCAAATACGGCATGAGTAAATTCTCCATAGTCAACCTTATCACTCTTGCTATCATCAAGAATAAGCCATAAGGATTCAAAATCCTGCAATTTAAAAATATTTTGCCAAAGTTTTTCACTATATCCCGAAATAGAACAATTGCTATAATGGGAAATTACAGTATTCTCACAAAACCCCCCCAAACTTCTAGATCCAAACTCAAAGGTTTGTAAAAATAACGCATGCCATCAGTGGTCACTGATGACCATAATGCACATTATTCACAGTTCTAATAGCTGTGAGCTACTTTTACAACATAATATATATAAAAAAAAGAAAAAAACAAGTAAAGAGCATAAACTAAATTGGTTTTTTTAAGCCTAAAGAGAAAAAAAATAGGTTGTGATCACGCTTCTTCATATCATGATGTAAAAAGATTGCATGTTTTTAAATACATTATTTTTTATTTTTAAGAACTTCACATAGAACTGAATGCAGAAATGTCAACATACCGTAAGGGGAAAAAAAAAAACACCAAAAGAAAATGTGCACAACCAAGGTATTAAACTATAGGATTAAACAAAGAAAAGGAAGATATCCATGTTTCAGATGGATAAAATAGGAAAGATAATTTCCACCATTTCAGCTAGACTCACCCCTTTAGGCATTTCCAAATGGAATACTCTTTGAGCTTCTTTCAAGGCTGCCTGAGAGAGAAAACCATTTCTGTTCTTGTCTATTTGTCGGAAATACTTTCCTAAGCCTGTCATAACCCGAACTCCTCTTTCACTGAGTGTTTCTCTGAATATACCTGAGGATTTAGAGAAATTAAGGACACAAAATTTACCTGAAGTTCTCCAATTGCTATGGAGACAATATAGAAATAAAGAACACCACCTCTACATATGATGGTGCTGGTTAGAAAGACATACCCATGCTTTAGGGCGCCCTTGTCTTTGATGAAAGAATGCCAGTTTAAAAAGAAACCTTCAGTTATTTAACATTTGAGTGAAAATCCTATAAAGTATATCTAACAAGCAATATGTAACAAAGAGATATGTTTTTCAAAGAGACCAGATAAGGAAAGAAAAATGGCTATTGCCCTCTATATGTTCAGGCTGTAAAACTGCCTAATTCTGTGAGAACTGATTACATGCCATGATTTAACATACAAAGTCACTTTGGAGCAACTACTTCAGAACAATACAAAACTTCCATTATGAGACACAGAGTCGCTTCTTTATTCTACAAACTTGTTAAGTACATGTAGAAACAAGAACAAAAATGACTAATTTGGCAAAATCATTCCCAAATTATATGCAATTTCTATAAGACTTATGAAAATCTTCAACTAGGATAATCACTTAAGGATATCAGAGTTTATCAGCATACTCTGTTAACAGAAGTCACCTGCTATTACCTTCAAATTACTTATATCTACAATTTTAAAGACAAATAGGGGCAAGGTGAAAGAAGGAAGTTTTTTCCAGTGATGAAACTCAGACATATGTTAAAAGGTGCCTTGAAGTATACACACACACCATTCTTCCAGGCCACACCAGCAAATCTTAGATGTAGTCAGATAACTGAAAGGTCAGCTTGTGTACATTATGCAAGGGGGGAAAATGGAATAACTAGAAGATTAAAAAATAACATCAATTATTATTAAAAAAAAATTTCTTGAAGTAAATGTCCAAGCAGATTCTACTGATCAAAGACTGCCTACTTAAGGCAGGTTTAGATAATGACAGTAAATAGGGGAGATTAATACAAGCTGTGAGCTGCTCAGATCAACTGGTTTTGTTGACAAGGTTGCAAAAATAATACACAACACTGTACAAACACCTTTTCATAACCTTCAACAAAAAGCTATGCCTTTTTCCTAAAGACTGTAGATAGGAACATGGTAGAATTTATTTACATATTCCAGAGTACACAATTATTATACTCATGATTTTAAAAAGCGTAATAAGAGAGAATATCAAAAAACAACTTCTCAATGTATAGAAACAATGGCCAAAAGAAGTATCTAGCACAAAATTAATGGAAGAAATGAGATGGTGTTTGTACACAAATTAAATGCCAGTGTAACATAGCATCAGCGTTATGTTTCAGAATTATTTTAGAGATTATGTCGACACAGAGATTAACATTTTATTGATTACATTCATAATTACTCTGTACAATCTTTACCCAGATTATTTGAAGAGATAGGAGAAAGCTTTCTTATGAGTCCCTTGTGCTGGTATCAGAGTCTAATAATATTCTGATAAATATCTAACTTTTGTTTAATTTCATTTACACAAATAAAATCTTCCTAACATTACTATTGTTCATTGCACTGAGCTGTAAAGATAGGGATATGGAAATTAAATAGGTTCTGGTAGATACAAACCTTGAATCTTCTTGAAAACTTCGCTGTCATCAACCACTTGCCTGGAACACTCTTCCTTGAATTCCACAGAAGAAGCTCTAAAGAAATCAAAATTAATGTTGATTGGTGAAATTACATGTAATCTGACTATATTCAAAACAGATGTAGTAAAAAATCCCAGCATGTTCAACTTTACATTTAATTCATATGCTACTCTTAAAGCACAATATCCAATTGCTAGAGTTTGAGAGGGCACTCACAAAAGTCCTTGCTGACCAGCTGCAGATATGCAGAAATTCTTTTCTAACAATATTAACTGGAATCTCCTCTACTAATTCATTAACCATGGATAATTCCTCTCATGCATAAAATCTCCAGAGGTTTAGTTCAATCCTTAACTCATGCCACTGGAAGAGTTTGTTAAAGCAACCACATTTAATCACCAACAGTAAAATAACATGAAGTACTTTGCAAATCTCTCTTTAGAACACAAATAGCAAAAGTGTAGGCCAAAAGTTTATCCATAAATTATGGTTAAATTTTCTGGGTTTTTTTTCCTGTTAAGTTTCCTTCTGAGAAGGGCTTCCCACAAGCCTTCATCAGAAATAATTATAAAGGTTGATAAAAAATATTGTGGAAGAACCTACTGGAAGAAAAAAAACCAAACCAACAAAGTCCTACAATTATTTTAATCAGAATATTAAAAAAATGGAAAAGCATTACTGTCAACTCTGAGCTGCTTGCTTAGCAGTGTTTTGCCATAACATACTCCGCCCCCTGATTTCTGAGGCCAAAGACTTATCTCTCTGCTATCTAGCAGGACTTTTCATCTCCACTTTGGGTACCTCCCATTATGAAGTCCCTAAAAGTCTACCTACATCAGATCACCTAGACTGGAAAGTCAACAACCACCTGCAGAGGACAATGTACACCCTCTAGAACACATGTAATACAAAAGATTCATGGTTTGTGACAGAAGGGCACAGCACAGCTGCTCTTGGGAACATGCAGTAGACCTTTTGGACTGTAGCTCAACAGAATTTTCTGTCTGAAGGTAAGAGGAATCAATTCAAGACTTTTGCACCAGATAATAGAGAGCTCAATAACATACTCATACAGAAGAAAAAGACAGACTGAAATATAGTCACTAATGGGAAGAATACAGAGAGAGTATTAGAAAGGAAATAATCTATTCCACCACAGGTAGCACAAAATCCAAAATTACAATCCATTGAACAGGTCTTCTTTCTGGTTCTTCTATTCAGATAAAACACTGGTTCAACTCCAAATTTCACAGGTATAAAATTAGCAACAAATGAAAGAAAAATCTGTTTATTTGAATGATAGGCTTCTGAGATGTAAAATGTCTTATATAAACTATCTGAAATTAAAACTATATTGTACTTTATTTCACTGAAACTTTGCCAAGAGGGAACAATTAGCACTAAGCATCATACAACTATAATACAGTTCTAGAATCAATTAAATTTGAATTTACTGTTCTATGCACTGTTAGCTTACTATGGCTCCTTTTGCAAGCTTTCAGTCTAAAGGGACTTTAAGTGAATATTACTGTATCTGAGAACAAGCTTCATGTGCATAAACACTTGCAGAAAGAAAATAATAAACAAGTTCTGCTAATAAAGTAGTCTTTAGATACTGAGCATATTTAATTGAGATTAAAATTATTCTCTTCCTAATCAGGAAGGGATCAAAGTATAAGATATATGAGGAGAGGCTGGGAGATCTGAAATTGTTTAGCAGGGAAAAAACTTTGGGGGATCTTACCCTCAAGTACATATGAATACCTGACAGAAGGGAATAAAGAAAACTGAGACAGGCTCTGCTCAGTGGTGCCTGCTGACAAGAGGCAATGGGCACAAACTAAAACACAGGACATATATGATCTGTATGACCTTAAACAAAGCAAATAGGACAGCTTCACATTTCAGTCCTTACTATAAAATTACTCCTTAGCATTCTAGGAAGTTACTGAACTATGCAAAATACTTGAACATCTATTACTAATTTCTCCTAAGAATAGCCTAGATATGGATTCTGGTTTTAGCAGGATAAGTAATAAGGTATTAGGAGCTCAATTTTTTTTTTTTTTTTTTTTTTTTTTTTTTTTTTTTTTTTTGCTTAAGGAAGGAAGTTTATTTGAAAATTAGTTAGCAGCACTTACGTTAGATAATCCATAGCTACTTCATCAATACTTATCACACGAAGGGTGAAGACAGGGTTCTGCTTAACACTTTCTGGAAGGTTATGATCAACACTTTGGAAAGTCAGATTGGCTCCCTGTTGGCAAAGCACACAATGATTTGAAAATAGGTCATGTATTTTGTACATACAGGGGAAGGGGAAAGAAAGAAAAGCAACAAACTAAAAGCAAAGCATGCTGAGAAGAATAAAAAAATGCAGCGGCTCTAACTGTAATATCTGGGTAGGCTTGGTTTATAGTCTCCAAATCTCATGAATTTGGAAGGAGGAGACAGAGACACTGTTACAGTACAAGGGTCTCAAGCACTTGGACTTTGAGAGATCATATCTTAATCTCAGCCCAGAAAGCATGATTGCAGATATGGAGATTCACAGACACAGCATCAATCCAAAGAGCTACTGAACTCGATGCAGTACATTTTCTGGATGACTTTATGATGCATCTTTATTCAGAATACATTTCCATCTGCAGGCTGCAAAAATATACTTGACAATAAAATATGAAAATCCCAACAAGTAGCTTTATCTTCCATACTATAAACCCATCTATTTCATCTTCGAAATTCTTAGGTAGTTATGTAAGCAGTCAGGATAGGCATGTGATTAGACAAAACACACTAAAAACTAACATCAACTTCTTTTACTTTCTACATTTCTCAGAAACAAGGTTTTTCCTCTAAACTTCAGAATTGCAGGAGCATGTGAAGAATTTGGTAAACAGCCTGTACTTGAAAATTTGCTCAAGTATTTATCAACCATGAACACTTTACCCAGTACAGAAGGTGCAATATGATTTTTAATCAGTGATCAGATTAGCTGGTAGACAAAGCTTAACATTGTTTCATACGCTTGCTCTAAACAGCTGGTCGTTTACATTTCAAACTGCAGGTTGAAAAAATTAAACTGCAATTTCTTCATGTTTAAAAATATTGAAGTATTACTTCGAGTTAAAAATGCCAGCAGACCTTGCAAAGGTGTTTAGTCAACTTCCTCTTCAGGACTCTAGTTCCCCAGTGGATAATTTCGTCCAAAAAAGGTCCACACCGCCAGCAGGCTTGTGCCCTCTAGAGGGAAAACTGCAAACTACAGCTTGATCTGAAACCTAAATTGCGAACCTCTAAAACGTGGGCTAATAAAACAATCCAGACTTCTAAAAATCTTTAATTCAAAAATGTCACTTAAGGGCGAAGACTTTTGGTCTTCCCAGAAGGCTAGATCACAATTTACAATTCAAATATCCCAATATTACCTCCAAAAAAATGGTTTTACATTCAGTAGATGAATACTTACAATGTAGAAGTCGCTAAGATCATAAGCTTTTCCCTTTCTTTGTCCACGTTGATGTTGATAAACTCCCTTCTGAATGAAAGGCAAGGCATTTGTCCTGTGAAATAATTCAAAACTAGTACTAAAATAATTAAATTTATTTAAGCTTCTTAGATAGAGTGAAATATGTTTTCTAAAACCCTTTTAAAAAGTAATTCATCCTACCTGTTTTTTCCAAACTGTCGAAATTCATACACAGTAAGGGATTTGTCACATGCAAAAAAAAATCCAATCAACTTCCTACAAGCATCGTGACCATTTCTAGAAGGGAAATTGAAAAGCACCTTTATGTTTTTCATCTATATAAATCCAATTCAACCCAAATATAAGTAACATTTATTTTAGAATCAGAATGGTTTGAGTTGGAAGGGATCTCAAAGATCATCCAGTTCCAAAACCCCTGGCATGGGCCAAGACACCTTTCACTAGACCACTCTGCTCATAGCTCCATCCAGAGTGGCCTTGAACACTTGCAGACATGGGGCATCCACAGCTTCTCTGTGCAACCTGTTCCAGTGCCTCACCACCCTCACAGCAAAGAATTTCTTCCTAATATCTAATCTAAATCTGCCTGCTTTTTCTCTGAGATAAGGCTAAAATAATTGTAATCAACTGAGATGCAACAGCTAAAAGCACTATTTTACACAGCCCCTGTGGTAACTGTCCTGAATAGAGCTATGGGTATGATGGTAAAATAACATTGCTTACAGATCTTAACTTTGTACAATGGGATTGTACAGCCACTATCCTTTAGCAATGTCAAAATTTGTAATACACATGGACAGCCACACATACTTTTTTTCTTCAACACAGGGAGCAGAAACATTCAGTGCAATTATCAGTTCAAGAGAGAAATCCTCATTCACAAATTCAGAGCACTGAAAAGCTTCACAAAATTTGTGATTACCTCGATATAATCCTACTATCAAAGCGTAGCTTCTTGGAGAGCATGTTCTCAGCTAGTCCTGATTTGGTCCTTATTCTGTGAAAATAATGCAGCATGGTAATGATATCTATTTGCCCACAGATAAATGTTACATAAAACTCAACCATTTCCAAACAGCAAAAACCATGGAATACGGTATCCTTGGCAACTAGCTGAGGAGATGATCCTTTGTAGTTGAATTAGAAAGCAACTCAGAGCTGTGAAGTGTTCTGTTATATAATATGAGAGTACATTCACAGAGAACATGGATATGAATGGGAAATTTTGTTTACATGCACTTATATAAAGAATTAACTTTTACCTCTACCACTCACCATACTGCCATGAACCAATGTCTTCTCTTGCAAAAATACCCAGGTGGGGCATTTTTACCCACCTAAATATTTTATATTGGCCCTATTACTAGTTCCAGAAATGGAGAGTTGTCTATGTGATCGATGTAAGAAATTGAGACTGGCTTTGTAGTCTTTTTTCCTTCTTTTAAGAATACAAAGATGACATTTGGTGAGAAATACTTTAGAGCGGGATGTTAAAATGCACAAAGCAGAAATGTTTGGCTGAATGTTGAGAAAAATTAACAGAACAAACCTCAGACCTGCAAATTCATTTAATTTTATGGACCACAGTGTTTCCTCAGGTTTTTTTAAGTCCTTGGAGTGACTAGTTCCATGCTGACAGTCCAGGAATGTCATTTAAACACCAATAGGGTTAATTATTACAGCAGAAATCAAAACATGAAAGAAAAGTATGAGAAGATCTACATTAGCATTTACAGATGCATATTTATGCAATTTATACACCTAAGGATAGGAATCTCTAAGAGGATATTGACAGGATTGCAAGCATCCAACCAATTGGAAAAGGCAGGCAAATCCTTGATACTATTCATCCACGTGATGAATAGTTTCAATATAAGTGAAAAAATGTTCTCCCAGGTTTTATAAATTCTATTAATAAATAATAATACACAGATAATTCACATAAAAAGATCCCTATCATCTCACTAGGCAATAACAAGCACAGGAAAGCTACAAAAAAGGCCTCATACAAAGCTGGTGGATCCAAGCCAAAACAGGAACATCTGGAAAGGCAAACAGAATGCACAGAGCTAAAAAAAAATATACAGCAGAAAAATAACTTTTATAAACTTACTTTGTTTCATGGAGTGTCCTTTTTCTAAAACACATTGGTGCTATCCCAGCTCCCAGAAGTCCTTGAGCTTCCTTGCAAGCATCAGAACATGCAGACTGCTCTGGATCACTTATAACAGCTCTGACCACAAAGAGCAGGGAGAAGCCCTTTGACTATTAGTATGGCTGAATTTCAAGTCCTACATATTTTTAGGCAGGAAAGAAAACACCCAAGTAATACAATCTTGCATAAATTTGTGGGCCTAATCTTTTATTTGTTTTTAGAAATTCTTAAGTCTATTTCTTAAAATCAAACATATGCAATAATATTCTGGCAGTGCACTGCTATGTAGTAATGTTACATGCAGATACATATTATTTAAAGTATATTTTATATATCTTTATATAAAATAAATCTTAGTATTAGGAAGGCTTCTGGCATTTTTCATTATTTCTACTATTTCCATAAATATTCCATCAGTGATATTCTTTAACCATGGCTCCCTCCAATATCAGTGGTATCAGTTACTAGCACTGGCCAGTGACATCGCCTCAGAATCACACAATAGTTTGGGTTGGAAGGGACCTTAAAGATCATCTAGTTCCAACCCCCACGCCGTGGGCAGGACACCTTTCACTAGACCAGGTTGCTCAGAGCCACATCCAATCTGTCATCTAACAAAAACACTGGCACTTCCTCCCTCAAAGTGCTAACTACACAGCTGAGAAGATCTCAAAGTCCCAACAAGCAGAAAAGAAACAGATGAACTGGGTTTCGAACATTTTGATATACTCTGTATCAGTTCAACAAATATGCAAAAGAAGAGCCCTTTAAAAATAAATGAGATACTTGTTATGCTATTGAAATGGTTATTAGAAGGGAAAAAATAATTTTGCATGGCTATTATAATTTTCCAAACTTGTTCTCTGATCTATACAGATAGATCTTTGTACACATCAGTTACACTGAGTTAACAGTAAGATTTGCTCTACTAAAAAAAAAATATTCAAAACACCTTTGTATTTCCTTTAACAGTTATTTTTCATGCAACAGTTTTGAACTAATCTTTTATGATTAACATCCTGATATCTGATACCAATTTGTTCAGAAGTACTGGCAGAGTTATATTTGGAATGTAAACAGAGAGACTTTTTAAATTAAAACTTCATCCTGATGCAGCTGCAGCACTACTGAATATTGTTTTGACATTATCAACAGAAGGGTTCAGAGTAGGAGAAGGAATACATAAAAAAAATAAGGCAAAGCAGCACGAGGAGGCTAAACACAGAATGGGCATCCATGATCCAAGATGCACAAAGCTGTACACTTAATGTAACATCAGTAGTACTGAAACACTTCAAATAATCAGCATATTTTTAAGATCACCTCTATAATAATCTTTAAAGGGATATATGACACAGGCCAAGCACTTATCTGAAAAGTGGGGGTTTCTACCCTGTATAGTTCTGTAATTTTAATCCTCCTAAATGAGGATTAAAATTGGAATTTAACATTGTGTTTCATTACAGTCTTGTTTCCCTCAGGCAATCTCCTTGTCATGTCAGCTTTTAAATAGTGTAAAAGTGTTAATAGACTTTAAAACAATATAGGTCATTTAAACTGCCAATGTAACAGAAACAAAGAAAAACTAAAATGGTGAAGTGCAACAACATTTCAACCTCAAAATCTTAGGATTTGATGGGCTGGAACACCAGTGCAGATGACTCTAGAGATTGTAAACTATGAACAGAATGCAAAATAATCTAGACATACCCACAGATAATTTTTACTAAGTGTAAAGTAACATGAAACCATATTAAACCAGCTTCCATCTTCTTATATTATCATAACCAGACAGCTTGCATAAAGCCCTGAATTATTAAAGCATGCTTAAAATAGAGGGATCTTTCTGCACAGAAGCAATGCTTTCTTGAAGCTAAAAGGACAGCAATGGAGGCAGGAGATCTTACTGTACAACCAGGATCAATTCAGTTTATAATAGTGCCTTTTTTTCCTACATGCCCAGCATTGGCATAATACTCCTTTATGACTGAAAGGTGCTGTGTCAGTATTAATAAATTATTAATAAATCATATAGTTAATAAATATTAATAAAGCTAAGATTTTCAGAAAGGACAATAAATATTAAGGACTAGTAATTTATAACATCAGGCATCCATACATTTTCTTGAGGTGCAAGAAGGATATTTTTGAGAGCTAGTGCTATTGTAAGGACCTTAAAATAGGTTCAAGTATAAAATTAAAAATTATTTCCAGAAAAAAAAAATAACATACACATGGCCCTTTAAACTGATATTTAAGTTGCATTTAAAAGACTTTTCACTTTAAGAATTTTTGCAAATAATACTACTACATAAGACTTCATAAGACTGGGAACAAGATGACCAAAACATTCTCACTCTTAAGCAAGAAAAGCCAAACACTAACAGATCTAAATTCTTCTGTAGGGAAAACTGGAATTTTACATTATAAATTAATTTACCTACACAACTGATCCACCATAACTTGTTCTACAACAGCCTGTTTTTTCCTCTCTGCAGCAACATCCTCCTGCAATGATAAACTGGCTGAGAACAAATGAAATATATAACAGCAGGCACTTCAAATAATAAGTTACCTGATTAAGCAGACATCACAAACTTAGCCATGTCACAATTAATTTTTTTACATTTTAATAGAGCTCTATTTGCATAAAAAATAGACATATAATATTCTCTGCTACACACTCAATTTTTCTATGCATATTAGTTGTAATAAATATGAGAATTCTAGTATTTGACAGACAAAATCCTTATTTCTGTATTGTTTCCCATACATTCTGTAAGTACAATACAGCCTGAGGAGACTCACATTACTCTAGGTATTATGGGTGACACAGATTCCAACTAAGAGAATACAACTTTACCTCCAGCAATATTTAGTCAAAAAAATTCTTTTAAGACTTAGTCTCAGTTGCAAGATTATTCTTTCCTGCATGCCACAATAATTTTCTGCTGAGACAGGTCAATCTGAAAAACCTTTCAGGAAATATCATGCTAAAGAGGAAAGGGGATTGAACGTGATCTTATTATTATTTGTATTAGAGTAACACTGAATCATAACCTTGTGCCATTCACTGTAAAGTGTGCAGGTGTTGATCATAACCTGCCACACAGAGAGAAACCAGAGCACAAGAGGATGGCCCAGGATAGTATGGAGACCACCAGCAATAACCAGGCCTCACCACTTCTCATTATCTTCCACATTTCTGAACTGTTTTACTGCATTTGAATTTGTCTTTTAGTCCAAAAAAAGATTTTAAATATGGGAAAATAGAGATTATTGTTGCTGAGGGGGTTTATGCAACCTTACATTTTTTTAGATATTCTGAAATTTAAGAATTAAGATATTTTTCTAATTGGTCTTGTGTGCAAAGCAAATTCCAGAGAGATCTAGCATTTGTGTGGATGAAGAACAGAAAAGTTCCCAGGTACCTATAAGAGGTAATTCCTAATTCCACAGGGATATTATGGGTAGAATTCACAATCTTCAAATAAATACTGAATGGCACTAGTCAAAAAAAAAAAAAAAAAAAAATCCAAATCAAAAAACCCAAATAACTAACACAACACCAGACCAGCTGTTGGTTATTCCAAACTGATTTATACTGAGTTATTGATTCTTTACCCATTAACTGTTGTAATAGATGTATTAAAAAGAATGTCGTAAAGGAGGACACAGTGATAGTATACAGCAGTATTCGTTATATTCCATGGACCCTGGCTTATAGGTCCAAACCAGTTAGCATGCTGAAAAGAATCTGATTAAAAAAAAAAACAAAAAAAACAAAAAACAAAGAAAACCTTGAACCTTAAATTTCAATTGAATACTAGGTCACTGAACATATCTTTCATAAAACATCTTCCATTCTGCTCTTAGACAAAAGCTCTACTATGAAATTACAAAAACGTGGAGGGCAGAGGCAAACACTGAACTTGCAGCAGCTCCCACTGGTAAAAAAAGTAGTAACTGTTGCTCCCTAAATATGAGCATTCAGAGAAAACCAACCTTTTCAGCGGTTATATATGACATCTATTGGCAATGGACTGTGAATCACAAAATCACAGAACAAACTGAACTGGAAGGGACCTACAAAGAACATCCAGTCCAACTCCTAGCAGCACACAGGACCATCCCTGAGGCATATCATGTGCCCAAGGGCATTATCCAAACACTTCTTGAACTGTCAGGTTTGGTTCTGTGACCACTTCCCTGGGGAGCCTGTTCTGGTGCCCAACCACACTCTGTGTGAAGAACCCTTCTCTAATACCCAGCCTAAACCTCCCCTGACACAAGTTCAGGCCATTCCCTCGGGTCCTGTCACTGATCACAACAGTGAAGAGATCAGGGTCTGCCACTCTTCTTCCCCTCATGAGGATGTTGAAGACCACACTGAGGTCTCCCCCAATCTCCTCCAAGCTGAATAGACCAAGTGACATCATCTGCTCCTAGTACAGCTTCCTCTCAAGACCCTTCAGGATTTTTGTTGCCCTCCTTTGGGCATTCTCTTAATAGCCTCATGCCTTTTTGATATTGCGGCACCCAAACCTGTCCCCAGCAGTGGAGGTGAGGCTTCCCCAGCTCAGAGCAGAGCAGACTGGGACAAGGACAATCCCCACCCTTGCCTGGGAGGGGCACGCTGTCCCTGATGCTCCCCAGGACAGGGTTGGCCCTCCTGGCTGCCAGGGCACTGCTGGCTCATGTTCAACTTGCCATGGACCAGGACCCCCAGGTCCCTTTCCATGGCACTGCTCTCCAGCATCTCGTTCCCCACTCTGTCCTTACATTCAGGATTGTCCTGTCCCAGGTGCAGAATTTGCCACTTTCTCTTGCTGAACTTCATTTGGTTGGTGATAGCCCAGCCCTCTGACTTGTTGAGTCTCTCTGCAGGGCCTCCCTGCCTTCGAGGGAGACAGCAGCTCCTACAGCTTTCGTATCATCTTCATATCATCTTCAAACTTGCTCAGTATCCCTTCCAGTCCTGTGTCCAATTATTTATGAAGATATTGAAGAGCAGAGGGCCTAAGATGGAGCCCTGCAGAACCCCATTAGAGAAACTTCATCCCAAATTACAGAAAAATCAAGAGAAGTTCTACATTAATATTTCACTTCTTGGTAATGATTACAGTAAAAGGACATGTTAACATTGTGTATTCTTGAGAAAAATTTTCAAGTACCTTAAAATAAAATGCAAACAATTAAGGCAATATATACAAAATGGAATTAATACACATGCAGTTATTGCTGCCAGTATTCTACCATAATTAGAAGATGGACCTAGGAGAGCCTGAGATGGCCCTCAAAAGAGAGAGTCAGCATGTGCTGACCATGAGTGTTAATGAGTAACAAAAGGGCTTCTGAAGGTCCCAGTAACACCTTGCTCAGACACCTGCTGGCTGTATTTTAAAGCATGGCAGCCACAGAATATCTTCTATTTTGTTGTTCTGCACTGCTCTCTTTCTCACGGCTTTCACTGTACTTGCTTTAGTATTAAGCAGATACTCTGGGGATAGATACTTCAAGACTTTTTCCCATTATCTTTAGCCAATAGTATAGATTTTTTAATTTATTCTAAAAATAAAAGCTTAAGTACTTTGTCAAAAGGTTTTCTTATAATGAAAATTAACAGAGACCTCAGTAGAGCAACATCTGCATTCACTTCAACAAGACTAGAAATCAAATAAATATTTGCACTATGCAAAATTCAGTGCATAGTGGGAGGTAAATAAAATGAACTAAAATTACTAATTACTTTAGAAAATCATAAAATTTCTCATGGCTTAATATTCCCTGAGAAAGTTAGAATGCATAACCCTTTTCAGCAATACCTTCAAAAACCAGTTATAAAAGTCATCACTCTGCACATGCAAATAGTGAATCATACAATATCAAATCAAGGTTCTTCACTACTGTAAATGACCCTAAATTCAAGGCCTGGCTTCAGATGGGCAACAGCCCTATTGTTCCAAAAAGAGTAAAATTCACTACTATGCAAGAAATTAAAGAAGCGTAATGGGTACATCCACATAAGGAAAATTTTAATTCCCCACTGGATGCTAGTGAGTCCATGCTAGTTTCCAGACTTCAGGGCTCCGTCCTTCCCTCAGAAAGCATCTGACAAAAGATCAGAGCAAAAGCAATTGAAAGAAAAGGCTAAGGGAGCTTGGATTTGTTTAGTTCACAGAGCCAGCAGCTATGAGGCATTCTGAAGAGAAGTTACAAAGAAAAGAGAAGCACACTCTTTTTGACAGAAGCCAACAGTATAACAGGAGGTAAAGGTTACACACTGAACCTTGGGAGGATTGGTGTGGACAATAGGAAGAACTTTTTCACACAGCGAACAGCATGTCACCTGAAGATGTTGCTTAGAGACACTGTAGAAGCTCCATCCCTAGAGCTTGAAGATACAGCCAAAGTTATTACTGACTCAGCCTAATACGAACTGATGGAATTATGGAATCCATGGACCATTTAATACAGGCTCAGCTAAAAGCTACATTATCAGAGGAAATCATAGAATCATGGAATATCCTGAGCTGGAAGAGACCCACAGGGATCATCAAAGCCCAACTTCTGACACTGAATGTAACATTATGTTTAGGTTCACTCAACTACCTCAGATATTCTTAGTTGTATGAATGTATCGATATACATTACTCATAATTTGTGCTCTCATTTATATAGATTACTGCATAAAATACAAGCAGGGAAGATAGGATTTGAAAAATGCTCACTGGATTGTTCAGTTCAGCTCCCATTGAAAGAAAGTTTAAACTCACATAATTTCAATGGGTGCAATTACATACTAGATCCAAATCCCCAAAGGCATAATTTCTGTTGAACATCTGGAAAGCCATTCTCCACATCTAGGTTGTTAGCAGCATAACACCAGTCCAAATACTTACAGCTTCTGATTTCCTTATGTTGAGCTGCATATTATAAAGTTGTTTGTATAATGTTGTTGCAGGAGAGCTTTCTTATCAAGAGCTACAAAATCTTGTCCATGTCCATCTTCAAGCTGTGTACCCTACACAAAAAAAATTTTTTTATAACTCAAATTTAATGAACTGTAATAAAAACAAACTAAAAAATCCACACATTTTCCTCGACAACTTATTTAAAAGTATTTCTTTCTTTCTTCTTTACTTTTTAAAGTGTCTACTTCTTCCACTTCATGCTAATTAAAAGAGATTTTTTTTTAAGCCTAGCTTTCTACAGAAACTGAACTTAAAAGGAAAGACTAGAGAGCAAGATTTGTATCTTTTGAATACTTACCAGTTTTCATTCATACTGAAATAAGTAATAAATTTTAAAATCTCTAAAATGCTGTGTTCCTACAAGTTTGTGAAAAAACAGCAGCAAGTCAGAGAAAGCAGACTTTACTATCTCTGAGGAGAAGACAAGAACGCATCCTTTTTCTCAGAACAGCCAAGTGGAAGCAGAGGATTTGCTGTTTGGTATAAAGCTCAAAGCTCACTGTAGAAATACTTTGACCAGTGAAGAAGTTAAATACAGCCTAGACAGGGAAAAGCTAAAGCATGCTACTGGTTCTAACAGATTTGTAAACCAGTCCCAGGGTATTACAGAAATATTTCCTACATGGACAATATGAATCAAAAAAGGATACAAGAAGTTTTTACGGAACTCAGGAAGGAGGTAGCATAGAAAAGAAATCAAAAGAGTAGATTTTGTCAGCAATCTCCTCCATGAGCACTTTCTTTTCAGGGAAAAAAAAAAAAGTTGCTACCAGTTCCACTAATCAAGCAAAACAAGTGTATTGAAATATTGTGATCTGTTCTTCTAATCAGGTAGTGATAATATCTAACACAAAAAAAATTTCTGATAGACATTATATTAAAATCTGTGAGAAGAATTAACACACATGCTTCTAGTGCTTAGCAAGTATCTTTCTGGAATCCAAAATCCCCTGGAAAAAAAAGCCTGTCCTGCTTTTTCTCTCCCAGCATACACTTGCCATCTATTTCTTCATTTTCAGATTAATTTGGTTGCTCCTGTAAATACCCTTTTGATGGGCTTGCAGTAGTTCATATAAAGGAGTCACTCCATGAAAAACAAATTATATGAGTGTCAGACCAGTACATTAGAGAGGAATCATTAGAAAAGAAAAAAAAAAAAAAAAGCAAATTATAAAAAATCTACAGAACAGAAAATGTCATCTGGCACCAAACATAAAACTAAACCACAAAAAATCTCAATTTTATTTTCATTCACCTCTTATTCACACGATGTTTATTAATAGGTTTTTTCAAGTTCTCCTTTATCTGATCACTAGAAGCAATTAAAAAAAAGCTTTTTTAAAGCTATCTAAAATATGTGAAACAATCTTTCTTTTGAAAAACCTTCCCTTTTCATTCTACTGAATGTTAACAAAGTAAATTCAGTAAACTCATTGTTATTCATCACAAAGCTTTTCTCTGAAATGCAATGAGCACAATATGTTCAGTAGATGTTTGCATACTTAACTTTCCATTAAGATTCTTAAATGGTCATCTACCCTCAACAGTCCTCACAGCTGTTGCTTACTTCAGTTTCCCACTTTCTTACACCTACAATGATGCATCTTTCCTTGTTCAACCACTCTCTTCCACTATCTCTTCCAAACAAGATGGAAGTTGGGTTTTTCACCCTGTTTCTCTGCACTGATCTTCCCATCTTTGCACCATAATTTAAAAACACAAAAGAAACCTGGCAGAATTAGTACAGCTTGCAATCCAGGTGCACTAAATCTTATACAATATCACAGCAAAAAGTACAGATAATAACTTTGTTTTAACCCTATATTCCTTTGCATTTTCAGTGGTAATAGTTCTCTAAGGAACAGATTAAATCTCTCATTTCTTCTTTTTTAAGTCCTATATACAGTCCAAATTTACAGAATAGTAAATAGAATTAAAATACTTCTAGATATTAAAAAAAACAAAAAAAAGCTTGAATGAATTTCTGGTTTTGGAAGTAACACTTTACCAAGATCTTCCTGCTGTCTCTCCTCTTCTTATAGGCTGTAAATTCTTCCTTATCAATCTGCTAATCTTCAGGCTCAGGCTAGAGATGCACCAGTGTTACTAGGCCAGTGTTACTTTCCTTACCAGAGAACACAACCATACATAAATTCTCAGAGCACTTCAGTTTCTCGCTCTGCAATGACTGAAACAACCTTCCTATTTCCTCCTCAACATTAGATACTTAAATTACATGGTTTTATTTCTTTACAATAAAACCATGAAATTAATTACATACACGTGCAAACCTTTCCAAACAGTGCAATTAAATAGTGACATATATTTGCTATTTAAAAATGCAATTTCTACTATGCCAGCTACCTTTATTGAAGTGTCTGGACACTGGAGGTGGTCTTTTTTCTTTTCTGCAATTCTCTGAGGATGCTGCTTATATTCTTCCTTCGTACCTGCTTCATACTGATCATTCTCCTGTTTGGATCTGCCTGTGGGGGATGGCAGATCTTCTGGCCTTGTCTTCTGCTCCAAAACAGAATGTTAAAGCAATGAGTAATCAATATAAAAGCCTCTGGCTGGTCTATTGAATGAGAACAGCATTTTTTTTTTCAGTTCCTATTCAGTATTATGTCTAAAACTTCTTGACATGATGCTTCAAATTAAAAAAAAAAATGCTAACAGGACTGCATATTCAGGCTTAATTTCCTTTGAGTTCTTCAAATTCTACCATTTTTAAATCTAAAAAATACACACTCAAATGGCTTTACATCACTTTTAATGAAAGAAGTCAGCTTCAATGGTTCTGCCTTATCACTAAAATGGAAATACTGACATTTGATTTTTGGATGATTGAAAATAGATGGATATTTTTTAGTCAGGAATTCCAATACTCTCGTATGGCAGATGAGAACTGGGACAGTGTTCCTTGGAACAACGTCAGCTGCACAGCTAAGTACCTTTCTAAACTTACACCCATTTCAGGGCTCTGCACAACAGAGGATGGGATCAGTAGGAAGGGCAGCAATGACAGCAGTCCAAGATTCCATTCTCTTCTGTCTCCCTGAGCAACTAAAACCTTCAATATTTAAGTTATATTCCTTCAGTGGAAAAGTAAGGTGGTCTTCTCTAGCATCTCTACTCAACACTTGCACCTCATCTTGCAACAGTGTTCTAGTCCTGCTCTAGAAAACCATTTCTCAAAACCCAAAAAGATTTATGTTTTTGAAGAGCCAACTTTCTCCTTCAAAAGAGGATTCACATCCCTTTCCTGGTTAATTCCTGAATTATAAGAGTATATTTAAATTTTTCTTCCAAAAGTGACCTATTTTAGGAAGATTTACTTACACAGTTACTGAAGAAGCTGGAATCTATCTGGCTCGAGGAAAGCTTGGTCAGAGCCCCAGAAGCAAGAAATGCAGAAATAAAGGCCGCTCAGAGGAATACATTAAAATATTTTAAAACAGCTTGAAAATCTTCTCCATTAAAAAAAAAAAAAAATAGATGGGGAGCAAGTCAGGCATAAAAGGGAGAGAGGAAGAGGGAGAAAAGGAGGAAGAAGGAGAAAGGGAGCCAGAGCGAGACAGAGAGAGAGAAAGGGTAAGTAAACAGAAGATACATTCCAACACATTGAGCACTCAGTATTTAAGACATAATGAAGGCAGAAATGAAGCAAGAAGAGATAAAAGAAAGCAGAAAAGAGAGGGAGAAAGACCCTGAGAAACAAAGCCACACCAACCTCCCATTAGCACTCCTGCAGCTTGACAGAGTTATACATATGAACTTTGTTTAAAAAAATGGTAAAGCAAGCACTGTAATCATAAGCATCCAGACTCAAAAAGGCTGTAACAGCTGAAGCATGTCTGCACTGCACATTTACAAGGCAGTAGAAAGGAAAACAACCTATCTGTAGTTACATGTTCACAGTTACATCTTGAGACATGTATAAATACCTATGTTGGACACAAATTCTAAAAGCTAGTACATTCTCAGCATATTATTTTAAAACGACCAAAAAAAAACACTTACCATTTCAGCTTTTACTTAAATGAAATTGTTTTTCAAGTAAAGAATCCATTTGGTTATAGAGGGAAACATACAAAATAGTGATCTTGGCAGATTCACCTTGAACTCCAGCCAATCTGGAGTTCTGCCCTTCCGGTTAATATATTATTTGTTTCAAGGAGCACAGGTTATATACAAATTAATTTAAAAGTGGGTTTTTTTCTAGTTAAAATCCCGGGGATTTTTCTTTAAACACTCATTTTGATATTTCTTAGGTTTACATAAGTTAAATATTTTTGAAATAATGGATTTTTAATCAGTGTATTTTTTAATAGTTTCTCCGATAAGCTAGTTCCTGTCACACAAAAGAAATTAAAACATATTACACTTTCAGACCATATACCATAGTACTGAACTGACAATATTTTTTTTTCAGTCTGTATTTTTTCAACTTCTTTACCTCCATTTTTTTCTGACACAATTTTCTAGACACCTGTTTAAAGGAAAACAGGAAATAAGATGCATCATGATCAAATAAAAAATTGTCACATTTATTTTGTTCATACCTAATTCAGGTATAAGAGTTCAAAAGAACTCTTTTCCTGCATTCAGGGAAGTGTAGTAACTGAGTAATTAAATTAACTCTTATAACTTTTATAGTGAATATTGATCCTAAACAATGTTGCACTGTACTGTAAACCAGAATATTAGCATCTGGGCTCCTGATTTTCCTTAAAAAGTACCAAAGACTAGCAGTGACTAAGTTTCTTAGTCATCCAGGGGTAAAAAATGCTAACATGCTGAAGAAATTTTAACGATAAAAACAGTGCCAACAAATTAGACATGCCCAAAAGTTTATGTTCCAGTTTTGTTTTAAAGACAACAGCCCTAAGGAAAAAACCACAAAATGGCTGCAAGTAACTCCAAAAGTTTTCTTTTCACCTGAAGTAACTGCTGTTCCATAGAAATAATACTTAGTGTTTGCAAACATGGATTTTGTCTTCAATCATACTATTACCACTACTAATATATCTCTTAAAAAATAAGTACAACAAAAGAGTAAGTGCATCAATCAACAAAGAGCTAAGTTATGTAATAAAATCAGTTTTTCTAAATACTCTAAAGCCTCTCAGTAAAAGGACTTCGCTAAAAATATTTTGGACCAACAGCACTTTGAGATATGAGCTTAACCAAAAGAAAAAAAAAAAAGAACTTACATAAGAAAATACATGCATGCTTTTTTAAATTACTGCTAAAGGGGTATATTATAAAGATATTTGTAGTGACAGACTGACATGTTGATGCTGTGCATATGGAGTTTGTAATGACATTCTCCACTCTGAAGATGAATCTAGTTGGCACCTATGAGAAGAACTTCCAGTGTACGCCATGTAAGAGTCCCCATCCTAAAATCACAGGGGAAAAAAAGGAGAAGCAATCATAATTGTTTTATACTCAGAGTGATAGTTTTATAAATTCCTGAAAAATGTGAATTCTAAAAACTTTTTGAGAAAAAATTAATTTACAATTACCTCTTCATCAGAATCTCCCAGCCTTCCTAGATCTAGGCATGGCACCCTGCAGAGAGTTAAAACAATTTTAACAGCAATAAATTCCCTTTTTTTTTTTAACTACAATAAAAGCACTGCCTATTAGTTATTATTAGGTCCTTCACAAAAAATTGCCCTGCAACTGGATATGGCCTACTCAGCAAATCTTTATTAGCCCCTCTTTCTTCAGCTCAGCAAGTGGCCACTGAGCTTCTCTTCCCCAGTAGCAGAGTACCCCGGCAGCTGAAAAGGACTCTTATTTACTCCCACATTGGCTTCTCTTCACTCCCTAACAGGAGCCACTGCAACAAGATCATAAATCAGGGATACCTTACTCTGGTCTTCCACAGCACATCCGTGTCAACATTCCTCTATGATCAGTCAACAGAGAGGCAACAGGGAAGCAATCGCTACTTGGGATGCAAATCTTCTGAACTTTCCATAAGAGATTAACACAGTAGAAGACAACTATATCTCAGTATTTCGTTCTGCTTAAATGTGGGTCTGATTTTCTGAGTTTGTGAAAATTTTCAGCCTGTTGGTGGCTGATTCTGTCCTTGAGAGGAATGCATTCTTCTCAAGAACAGTGAAATGTAAACAGGTCTTCTATATTTCATAAACACTTCTAGGTTTCTCATAATAATTCTCTCCCAGATGTTGTTTCTATTATTTAACCAATGAAGAGAAGTGTTATCTTTTCTAACCAATGGTATGGTTCCTTAGCAAAGCATGTTATAAAAAGGACTGCGTGAAATTAATAAATTAGCCTTCTGATTCATTTTTCTGCCTGGAGTCAAGCTCTTCCTTTTGTGTCCAACTGCAATACTTAAAGAAATGAAAACATCTCCAGTTCATCAAAGCATCTCTGTGCCTTCTGCCTTCACTCCAAGTATATTGCAGAGCACCATGAATATGTATTTTTTATATTTTACCACCAGTATTTCCAAGCAACTCTATTATAACTTCTTGGAATAAGAAAGTTCCTTATTTTACAGTCTTTTTTAATTAGATAATGACAGACAGTACACAGAAATTGGAATTTCTGTACTTTGGTTGGAAGAATCAAAGGGCATAGTCACACACACAAGATAATTACATACATTGGCTTTAAGACATTTCAGTAAACAAAACTGGCTAAACTATCAATCATGGTCCTTGGAGAGTAGATATTTCTTATGTGCTAAAGTTACTATAAGCTTTTAAATTTTAAAAGCACAAACAAAATTTCCCATTGCTTGTAAAAACCCTTTACAAGAGTTTCTCTGTATTTTTACTGTAATACTTGTAAAAGCGGTCAATAGTTAAAATACAGTTTTTCTCCCTTTGCAGACACATTAAAACATTCAAGGAAAACAATATATAAATACGTAAGCTCTGAGTGACACCCTCTGAAGAGGATGGAGCCAGGTTCTTCTTGGTGGTACCCCGTGATAGGACAAGAGGCAATGGGCAGAAACTGATGCACAAGAAGTTCCACCCAAAAAAACTTCCTCACCACAGGTTACTGAGCACTGGAACAGGTTTCCCAGAGAGGTTGTGGAATCTCCCTCACTGGAAATACTCAAAAACCATCTGGATGTAATCCTGAGCAATGTGCTCTGGGATGACCCTGCTTGAGCAGGGAGGTTGGACCAAATGGACCAGTGGGTTAGACCCAATGTGGTCTCTTCCATCTTTACCCATTCTGTAATTACACCTCCACTCAGCCAAATGTAAATCAATTTAATTCCAAAGTAAATAATGCATCAAATATTCTACTTCAAATATAAATCACAGAAAACAAACCTATGATGATAAATTTCATGGAACACTAAAGTTACATGCCACTACAAATGCAAATGCATTGTGTTAATAACACACAATTAAACAAGCTGATGAGAAATAGAAGCAGACTTACCCTGGTGGGCGAGGACTGTGTGTAGCCTGTCTATTTGGTCTCCAGCCCTAAAAGGATGACACATTATTACATACCTAGGGGATCCAGATTAAAATACATAGTTCTCCCTTTCAATTTCCCCTGAAATAGTTAAAATTAGTGCCTCAAAGTATCTGTCCAACATACCTGACTAAGACACAACTAACAAGGGGAAAAAAAACCAAAAACTTCTCACTGACAGCTAATTCTTACACATCATGAGACCAAAAGACTGAATATTCATCATAACAGGAAGATTTCTAACCAATAAGAATCTAGACAGCATCCACATCAGCTATTAATTAATAATACATTAAAAATAATCCACGTTCCTGAGGTTTTGTACTGTCACTACTCACAAGGCTTTAGGTCACATTGTCCTTGTTGGTTGGGAACCAACCCTAAAACTAAAACCACAAAACTGACAGCCAGCTGGCTTACAAGGAGCTAGCTCAGACCCCAAAGAACCCCTGATATTTGGTGTAACTGCTTCATCTCAGCTTTACTATAGCAGTCGTGATGATGATTAGGCAGTTCACTTGATTTATTTTGCAAAGCTGCATACCACACAGATCTCCAAACTCAACTGAGCAAGAACGTAGCAAGAAAAAAAACTTGAGTCAACTGAGCAAGAACATAGCAAGAAAAAAGACTTGAGCCAAAGCATCACCTATCCCCCCTATGCCTTTTGAAAACAGCTAGCAGCGAATCCATAGGAAGGCTGCTTGGGGCAAGCACAGAGTAATAATTCACCTAAGTGGCCTCCCAATCTGAAAAAAAAAAAAAAAAAAAAAAAAAAAAAAAAAAAAAAAAAAAAAAAAAAAAAAAAAGTTCAAGAACATTCAGAACCAGGGCTAACATTTTTGTTTTCACACTTTTGATCTCATAAATCTCAGCATCACAGCCTAAACTGAGCAGAATCCTATTTCCAGCAGTGGCCGAACATCGTTCACCATCTGCGAGCAGGCACAAAACCGTAACTCCTTTGCTGCCATACAGCCTCGCAGCTGCTCCCGAAACAGAAGCTCGGCAACACCACCCTCTAGTGCCTCCAGGACGAGCCCGGGCACCCCGGCCCGAGAGCTCTCGGCACGAAATGAGCACCGCCACCCTGTGGTCAAATACGTAAGACCGCCAAGGCATCAAAAACATTTATCTTTCTTCTGTACCATTTCAACTGTGGTGAGGTAAAGAACACAGCTAATTCTAGATGTTGAAGCCTTAATATAATTCCTTTTCTAGAAGTCAAGAAATCAGGAAGAAAGCAAACAAAAAACATTGTGAACACTGGGGAGAAGCCCATGATTTCAGCATAATGTGAATTTAAGATTTATTTTTGCAAACTACCAAAAAATCATGTGGACTAGAGAGTCTGAATTTGGAAACGTAGTTGCACAAGAAAGAAAAAAAAAAAAAAGGGATGAGAGATTAGAGAAAAAAATTACGTTTCTTTTCTTTTACAACCTACACTAAATGCCCAGATATTCTTGTTGTCCACAGGTATTTAATTCTCAAAAACCTGGTTAAAACATTAACAGTAACATTACAACATTATTTTGTTATCATTTACAAAAGTGATTTTTTCATTCCAAATCAAACTGAAAAGAAGAATAGCAACTTGGCAGTCAAACTCCAAGAATTCCTAATGGGGTCATGCAACAAATATGGAATAAAATGGGTGCTTGGGAGCTGAGAGAGGATTAGCAATTAACTTTAGTTCATGGACATAAAGTACACAATATCTGTGAGAAAAATCAACTGTTACTAACAATATTAATATTTACCTTAGCAGTAAGGAAAACAACGGCCCTCAGAATCCAAGATCATATTCATAGGGACTACCAAAAGCTAGCCCTAAAGTTTCTAAAACAGTGAATCTGTGAGAGTTGCACATTTATCCTTTCTCAAAGCGTAGACTATTAGGAATACCTGGAAAATGTAATATCCCTTCATACTGAACACAAAGCACTGAGATTCATTTTTCATGACAACCTAAAATCATGCCTTTTCAATATATATTTTGGGGGCTGCTTTATATTGCTGTCTTGCAAAACAAAAACACAGACACACCTGTTACCAGTTTCACCAATAGTCTGAGACAGCACACAATACAGGCTGAAACCTCTGTTGCTCTTAACTGCAAGTACTAGTTCATTCTTAAATTCCCCATCTTCCAATTAAGTATGCGGAGTAGCAGTTATTTTAGGATAGATGTTTATATTGGAATTTCTCGCCTTTATTTGAGAAGCTGTCGTACCAAACTATCCCTTTCCAACAAAAATAATTTCTTTAATAGGTGTCTTCTCTATAGAATGGATTTTAACCTCAGACAACTTCTGAAGTACAATCAAAATATTTTTAAAATGTGAAAGTAAGGAAGAAAAACAATCACAAGCCTTCCTTTGACTACCTGACATTTCTTCCCCCTCAATGACAATTCAGCCTTCCTTCGAGGGGATGCAGCAACTCCTTTAACTTCCAAATCCATACAAACTCAATGACAGCTTTCAGAAAAAAACTGAAAAACAGAGAAAAACGGTGTTTTTTAAATCAAAGTACTTCTGGGGGGGAAAAAAAGTTACTGCATTAGAAAGAATTTTGGTATTGTCTTCACCAAGCTATGAAATGCTGTTGGTTTCTCTTTTTCACCGACTCTTAATTTCAGTCTTTTATTACTAATGCTTAAGCAGATTCCTTTTCAAATTTATGTTTTTTGCCTCAGGCTTAACTCCTTCTTTCCCTTACACTTATCAATACCGTCTCATTCCAGTATAACTAATTTGTTACCCCTTGGCAACATCAAGCCTTTTGTACTCTCCACTTAGAACTGCTGCCTGGCTCCCCATCGCTCGAAGCCCTGGGGTCATTTTAGGAAGACCGTCCCGGCACAATGCCAGGCTCCGAGAGCTCCAGGGTGACATTCCACCAAGCATTCCTGCTCTGCTGTCTTCTCCTTCCACGCAGCCAGCTTTGAACCAAAAGCGCACCCTTTGGTACCCATCAATCAGACGCTCCATTTTCAAACGAAAGGCCCTGAGCAGTTCCCACTGCCAAGCACCCTTTCCTTTCCTTTCCCGAGCCAGGAGCAGGGCTGCAGGGACTGCTCGGAGCCGGGCACATGGCGCCGGGCACCCGCACAGCCCTCCCGCCGAACCCCTTCCCAAGGGCACGGCCAGGAGGCTCTCCTGACACGGAGCATCCTCCCACCTGAGGGCTCACACGGGAGACAGCGTTGTTGTACTTAACGGTTCACCCGCTGAGATTACTTTTATCAAACAGCAATGCTGTAAAAGGCGGAATAAACATTATGAGCCAGGGAAATTATGCACTTTCCCAAGAGAGGCGCGGGACCCCGGCGGGCAGGGGCCGTGTCTCACCGCAGCGGTCCCAGGGCGCGCGGCTGGCGGACGGGACCCGCCCCCGCACCCCCGCACCGTCTCCACGGTGCCCGCGCCCCGCCTGCCCCGCCTGCGCCGGGGTGCCCGCTACAGCAGCGCGGAGGGGTCAATCCGAGCCGGGCCTCGCACCACAGTTGCGCAAGGCGCACCCCGGCCGAGCGGGGAAGCACAATTCCCCATTGCTCCTGCGGAAATACCCTGCCTGGGGCCCGGCCGTCCCTCCCTCCCCGCGCCCACGGGCGGCTCTGCCCGCCCTGCGGCCCCCGCCGGGACAGGCCGGCGCTTAAAAATCACACGGGCTCTGCCCCCGGCAAAGCCCGGCAGCTGGAAACCTCGAAACTGCGGCGAGAGAGCGGACGGTGCGTGTTCGTAGCCTGGCTCAAGAAATACAGCGATCACCCCGAGGTAGCTCAGAGCCTTTCGGACAAGGGCTTCAAGCGTCAGCAGCATCCGAAGACTCGCGGAAGTGAAAGGCACAGCAGCGTTGATTCAAACATTGCCCCAGGCGTCTGAATCAGCGCCGGCACCAGTACCTGGAAGGAGCAGGACTGACCTGCACCCTGCACACACCTCGGCAGCGCAGCAGCCCTGGCTCCCACTCCATCACTCCCTCAGATCAATGGCTTTGACATTAGCTCACTTTAATTTATTAGATATTTCAAAGAAAAGCCTCAATGAAACAGATTTTTTTTTTTCAGTGTCAGTTGCCCTGAATGACCAGAGCAACATCAGTTATTTTTTAAAATCAAATTGTATCCAAGTACCAGTTCTGATTCACCCTTCTATTATGGGGGGAAAAATCTGCCATCTCTTGAGAAACCCTAGCTCTGTAGTCAATCAGTTTTCCAAAGTTAGGCAAAATCTCACTTCAGTGCAAAACTACTAATACACTGATGCTAAGGATGTATTTCTGGATGCTGCTACTTTCAAGCCTGTGTGATCCAGTTTTAGAACCAAACACATACCATGTTTCTACACCAGAATGAACAATTCATTCCATTTCAGTGAGTGACACGATAATAAATTTAGTCTCTTTAAGTACAGTACATTCCCTACATAAAAACAAATTCACGTGCTATTTTCCTGTAAGAATAAGGATGCCAGAAGAGTTCAGGCATCATAACTGGCCTACTTAAAAGCTATGCAATTATAAAACAGAAAATGTAACAGCGCTGTACTGTAGGACCTACCTCTAAGGCAATTCCTGTCATTAAAGGCTGGCAGTACTGTAGGTGTGTGCATTAAGTGAACAAAAAAAAAGTAAATAATGAAAGTGTGGACAAAAATTATTCTGGCAAAGGAAAATAAATGCTTTTCCTAATACTAATCTAAAAAGGCCACTATCAAGTTGGCATAATGTATTGAAAAAAGATCCCATGGCCCACAGTTCTTGAATGGTACATAGCAACACATCTGTTAATACTGATGTTAAAAGAAAGGTATTAAAATTAATCAAAAGGTCAGATTCTATGGTATTAAAATAAATGTGAAACAGATACAGAACTAGCGGGTATTGATCAGTTATTAGACAGCTGCTGAGTTAAACCAGTGACAAGTGGGAAAGAAATTAAGTGATCCAGTGTAATACATTAAGTTGACATACAAAACTAAACATCATTACTCAGGAGACTGCAAATTCAGACATTATTTTCATATAGTGTCCATGGCTAAACTTCTCTCTCCAAATAAAGAAACTTAGCTATGAATGAGTATCAAAGACTTAATCCAGACTGCTTTTCACACTCCTAGAGAAAATTTTTCCACAAGGAGCTGAATTCATCAGTGCATGCTCTTTAATGAACTATTACAAAGAATAGATATACTCTTTACAGTCTATATTAGAAGATATTCTAATATTTTAGTGAAGCATCAGATATAATTATAGTGCATTATATACAGAGTACAGAATTATTTTTATAGGGAAAAAATAAATAGAAAAAATATGTAAACATCCTGAGTAAAATTCTGCTGCCACTGAAGTCAGTTACAGAATTGTCATAGATACAAGCAAAGGCAGTATTTTCACTCCTCTTTTTAAAGCATATAGCAGTGCACAGAACTTCATTTCAGTTTAAAGTGCATACAACATTATAAAAAGAATTCATAAGCTTTTGGAAGTTTTACACATGCAGATTCCATTCATATCTATTGCGCCTCCTCAGTCCCATCTCTTCTGATTCCATGGCATCTTTGCTTATCATTTCTTCGTCTTCTACAACATCTGGCTCCAGCTGATGTACTTCACATTCACTGTGTAATTCATGCTCTTCTATTCTGTAATCATTATCAATATCCTCAAGGAAATCTTCATTACAGTCATCTTCTCTGTTGACCATTTCTTTCTCTTGAGAATGTTCAGCAAATGACTGAATAAGATCTTCAAGTTTCTCACTACAAATGTGTCCAAGATCTTAAAATTCCCCAAAAATAATCAAAATTAAAGTTTACTGGTAAGGCTCTGAATTTCAGGGTCAGTTTAGAAGTATTTTTTAATTAGTTTTTTTTTTCTCTTTTATTAAGACTCAAATAATGCAAAAATTCTCCAAATTTCTAATGGACCATTCTTAACATTTAGGATTTCTTCTGGGCTACTATGCAGCTCTTGGAAGTCTCCAGTTTAAACTAACATACAATTTGCTGTTTAGTGTTTTATGCAAGCATTACTCACAGCCTCAGAGGTCCCCCTATCTGGAAATCCTTTGCCTAAAGTTAGTCCAGTACTAACAGACTGCCTGTTTTATCAAAACAGAATGTGACTGTTGTTCTGTATCAAAACAGAATGGACTGTGGTCCATCCCAGTTCAATGTCTTGAGCACCTATTCTTAAATAAATCATGATGTATCAAAAATTTAAAACTGGATAGATACATCTCAAATAGGAAGAACGGTATTCTTCCAGAATAAAACTAATTCCACACAAATTAGGTGCAGAAGCTGAACATCATTATAGTAAGATCTACTTAGTCTTTTAAAATATAAACTACTTAATTATCTATCTGTCTGAAAATGAAATTACCTTTCATCTTGTTTTCTGATTTATCCAATCCACTTTCTTTCATGAGTCGTCTAATTGATTGGAGCTGTGTCATTATTTCATCTTTCTGCTCACAAGCTAAAGCATTGACACTAGAATAAAAAGACAAATGTTAACAGCTGAAAGATTATCTTGGAAGGGAGTGCTTGACAATAATACACTTATTGCAATATTTCTATGCATAAATACCATAGTTAAGTTTGTGAAATGGTTAGGTCAAGCTTTCCTTTGAGAACTGTCTCTTGAGAAGTGGGGAGGCCATGACATCATACAACTACTGAATGTCACTGAGCTCTAACAATGGAGCCCCAAAGGCCAAGGCCGAATAGGGACTACTGAAAGTAACAATTATCCAAAGTACTGTTATTAGTAGTACAACAATGCCAAATACTTTTATTTAGAGTATTTAGAGTTTGAAGGCTTTTCTCATTCAAGGTTTTTTAACTTTCCTCCCCATCACTACTAGAAATTTGTTAGGCAAACTGGCAGTGAATTTGCTGCTAAAGTTTCAGCACATATCAAGTTCAGAAGTGCTCTGAAAAACAATCAGGAAATTCTGCATGTTTTAACCTGTGTTTCATGAAGGATGCCAGTCTAGAAAATTGACTGCATGGGTAATTTCATTTCTAATAGATAAGTAAGGCTCTAACTTCTTAAGAACAGAACTTCTCTAAAACTACAAAGAGTTTTTATCCTACAGATTCCCTTGTCATACTAAAATAGGCAAGTTCTATTTCACTGAAATACAAACACTTCACAGATTCATTTCAAAACACAAAAATAAGCAGCTGTACCTTGATAACTTTTTTTTTCTTATTGTTACATCTAAAAGAAGAAACTCACTCTGCTACAAAATCTAATTCCCACAAGGGCTTTCAAATGCTATTTTCACTATTAGTCTCCTTGGTCAATATCAAAGTTCATCTTGTTAAGCCACAGTAACATGATCATATGTCTTCTGCATTTATGTTTGGTGAATAAGAGATGGAAGGTATCTGTGAAATTGTTCACAAATGGCAAAATCTGTATTACCTGCAAAAGGCTACAGAAACAATAAGTAAGCAAAGGTTCCAAAAACTGTTCCTTACCAACATATAGGGATCATTTTAAGAACTCTTTGTTAACATTTTGGCAAATTCCAATATACAGGAATCAACACTAAGATTTTTTAGAAACACTCACCAGTTTGAAAGCGGATCCAACTGAGTCAATAAAGAATTTAACATTTTCTCTGTCTGTGCTAGATGTTGCTCCAGTTCTAGAAGCTGATGCTCTAGCAAAAACAAACACAAACAAAAACAATACAACAAAAAAAGAGGGAGGTGGGGGGGGAGAGGGGGAGCAGGAGGGAAATAACACCATAAAAAATACCTTTACAATATCATTAGAATATTAATTTATATTTTTCATTGGACAGATTCAAAACTAGAAAGCTTCTTTCATCGATAAAATTCTACAATGTAAAAAGGGAATGGTGGGGCTAAGAATAGAAGCTTATTATGTGTGAACAGAAGTCCTTTCCACCCAGTAACCTATCTCAAATAGTGTCCAGAGAACATCTTTGTAGAAACTGAGCAAGAATGTGGATCTCACCTTCCCAGTCTCAAAAACTATGCAGCTGAAAGATTTCCTGAGCTGTAAGTACTGTATTTATACTCAATATGCTTTCATGTGTTTATTCATACCTTACAAATATATTTAATGCTTAATACACTAGAATCAAGAGGATCACTCCTCCTAAAAAAGAATTAAACTTTCAAGAAAGAAGAATGCAACACAAAAGGATGATGAGTAGGCAGTGTAGCAAATCACTGCTGAACCTTACAGACCTCATGTACAGACACAAGATGCTGCTAGTTGTTTAATTCACTAGAAATGTGTCTATACAAGGGAGGAAAAGGTATGAAAACAGCATCAACTTTGACTGTTTGTGACAGGTTTCTTAAAAATTATCTCTAATTGTTTAGCCACACTGTTCCACTATCAATACAGTTCAGTTCTAAACCAGATCATTACGTTGTTTTTAAATACCCTATCCCACTTAAACTGAAGAAAACGGAACAGATCTTAACTGAGAAAAACATCAGACATTTTAAAGGCAGAGAATCATACTTCATTACTAGTTGTTTTAAGACTACTGCATTTAGCTATTTTAAAGAGCATTACGTCTGAAGAATTTAAACAAATCTCAGACAAGCATTTCAAACATACAGAATGACAAAGTGGGTTTTTGTAGATTCCTACCTGCTCTCAGTAACTTGAAAGTTTGTCTTCATTTAGCTAGATTGCATCAATGAAAACATGTTTTATTCCAGTAGAAAATAAGCAATTTTGTTGAACATATGCATCCTGAATGGGTATCTTACCTGTTTCCTTTGCCTTGTCTTCTGTACTTTTTTCCTTTTTGGAGTGACTTTCTTCATGTGACTTCATCTTTAAAAAATACAATCAAGTTAGATAACTTTATCACTATTCGTGTCCTAAAAACAAAATTGCATTTAGAACTTTATAGAGAAAGTAAATGGCAACCATGAAAATGTGCTACATTAACGAAACTTTTCTTCTGTGATGCCTCCCTCTTGTCCTAAACTAACACTTCTGATTTTAAGCAAACACAACATGACTGGCAAAAGCTGTAAAAGAAAGCAGTTTTCTTTTTCAAAAAAGAAATTTCAAAAAGAAGCAGAAGAAACCTTCTAGGTTACTGGATCCAGTCTCCTATCGTTAATTATGATATATAATTTATTTCTTAAAGTAATAAAGATACTATCATAAAAATATTTACATTTTAATCCCACAAGCTTAAGTGTAACGAATTGTAACACACAAAATACATTTTTCATGATTTTTAAGTCATATACTAACCTGGGCAGCCTCTAAACTCATTTTGCTAAGCTGTGATATCTTTCTCATACACAAGATTATCGTGAACTGACTCCAGAAATGAGGATCTTGTATCCAGTCTTACTCCTGTTCATTTTTATTTTCTCTGAGGGCAAGCAACAATATTCCAGGTGCGCTCTCAGCTTTGTAAGTCCTGTAGTATCTCTTACTATAAATAATATATTTCAAGACTGATTCCTTCTAAAAAACCGATCATGTGTTCTCCTTTTTGAATTTACAAATGGTAAAAAAGGTATCCCACAATGTGAATAAAACTGCATGTTACAACTGCATGATCAAATGAGAAGTCCAAATAAAAACTCAAGTCTACTCTGTTCTATCTAACTGCTAATCTAAGAATTCTAACAATTCTGCAGGAATTGTCTGCCTTCTTCCCACACTCAATCTCATTCTGAAGAATGAAAAGGAAGTGAAACACTGATGAGACTTAGGTTACAGACTCAGGTAGCAGCACTGTTTAGGTTCTCAAATTCTCATTTGAGGCTGCAGGATGAGTAAGATTCTCGTTTCTTCAAGCGTCTAAAAATATGTAAGCCAGAAGCCTTCATATGTAAGAATCAGATACACTAAAATTTTAACTAAAATTTTAACTTTGGACTTCACATTCAAAGTCAAACAGAGCAAGAATTGCCTTTTCGACAACCATATACACGAGCTCAGAATTACAAACAAACAAGCAGTTACATTCCCTCCCAACTACAATAATGTAATGCTTTTCCTATGGCTTACCTTGAGAAGTTTGTATGCTGCAAACATTCCCACTCCAAGAGCATACAATGGCATGAGGGTGAATGCTAACTCTCGACCATTTCCTCTTGTTCTCTCGCTTTTTATCTCTTTTTCCATTGCATTTCTCATCTGCTGAATACTCTGGTAGGTATTACTGTCAGAATTTCCTGGATTCCGGTGAACTTGATAAACTGTCTGAGGACTACCTTAAAAATGAAATTGAGGGAAAGACAAGTAAGAAATAAAATCATAAAATAAAAGCAGCTGGAATTAAATTTTCTTCTTGTGTAATCATCTTTGTTCATCACTTTTCTAAGACAGTGTGAGCAGCCTTGTATCCACTTAAAAAATTAAAAATTTTTCTTACATTAACAGGATGCACAGTTTCATCTAGGCAGCAAAAACTCTCAAGCCAAGCTTGGTTTCTTTAATGCATAATTGTTAAGCTTCTTCACAGCAACATTGGCAAACCCTCAGCAAATCACAGAAAGATGTAACAAGAAACAATTTAAATCTTGAAATGAAAGCATACTCACAGAAACTATCGATAATGCTGAAAACAGTAATTAATTTTTTTTCCTTTACACCAAAGGAACTGAGTTAATTACAAATTGAATTGTCTGGTCCCAGGAAAGAATAGGTTTTCTTGAAATACACTGTGCTGCTGCTTTCATTATTTTGACAGTAAACTCAGCTTTACATGGATATTCCCCACAGGGTTAGAAGTACTGTACCTTTGCAAATCAAATATTTAGCAGGAGAAGATTATACAACAGCCAAGAGATGCAACCTTGGAAGCCAGAAGTATTTTTGCATGTAATTTGCCTGCCAGAACAGGGTGCAGATGAGAAAACAGCCAATGTCATTGCTCAACTTAGGAAACCGGTTATTTGGTAGTTAAATCAAGAGTTCATGGGGCATGCACAAATGGAACAGTACCATCAGCTAAAGAATGCAGATGCTTGCAGAGACAGACAGCAGGGGATTGGGGATTGTGAAGTTTTACATCCATGTCTCAACCAAGTGCCTAGACTTACAATTTCAAACTTAACATATCAGAACTGAGTACGGGTATGGAAAGGTTCACGCTCTATAAACAAAAGACCATTATGCAAATCACTGCTTATCAATGAACTCACAGTAACATAACTTGTGTGTGCAAAGTACAGCCATGATCAGATAGAGGAAAAAAAAATAATGTTACACAAAACCTAAATGCTCCAGCTGATACAATCAGAACTCAAGCTACTTTCATCATTCAATGCAAATTCAGGAAGGTGTTGTCCTTTCAGGACAAGTAGGTTTAGACTTGCTAAAACTGCACTAACTAATCTGGAAATCACATTTTATATTATATATATTTTTCCACTTTTCAGAATGTTTCATACTGGTTCCTAGCTTTACATTTACGCTCACCTTTTTCCCTATTTTAAGTTCTATTTGTTTTTAAAGTAAATGAGAAGTTTTACTAAAACAGTTACTATCCCAGATGAAAAGATTTCCATAGATCATACAAATAAGAATGTGGCAAGGGAAGCACCCTCAGGCTGGAGAGGAGGAATGCTGAGTCCTAGTGGAGTCCAGTGTCCTGAACGAAGTTTTTCCCACAGAAGAAACAGCAAAGTGAGTTACTAGCCAAGCAGGAAAAAAGAACCACCCAGAGAGATGAGAATAGGAGATCCATCTGAAATTTATTTTACTCAGTGCTGGGCCAATACTTCAGTTGAATCACAGGCATGTGACGTGTTTGGGGTATTTTTGGGGAGATTTGGTTTAAAAATAATTTAATCTATAGGGAATATACAGCTAGCTAACTTATAAATAATAAAAAAAAATTATCAGGTGAAAGAGGCCAGACAAAAGCTGATGAAGCACATCAAGTATTTTTGCATGCAGTAAGTTTGACATCAGCTGGGAAGAACATGGTAGCAGCTCAAGCCTCTATTTTTCTGCCAGCAGGGAAAGCACAGACAGATGTGGAGGACTAGAGCAACTAGCTATCTCTTAGTTTGAAACGCCTTGGAAGGCATCATCAATGAATCACAGAGCTACCTCACAAAAGCAGGCTTTTTGTGATTGTCAGAAACAAAGGCGTACCTTCCGACCTGGAGCTAAACCGTGACATGCACTCACATGGCTTAACATACACGGATAAAACTATAGCTCCTACAAGTAGTAAACTCTGTAACACCCATTCATTGATACCTTTTCTAAGCAAGCATCTTGGACTCTTTTTTAATATACTACCGGATTTTGTATGACTCTGTGTGTTACTAACAGTAACGCTCGGCTTCCTTATTGCAATTGATTTTGCCCTGTGACACCTCTCAGCTCATCTGTTCATTGTGCCCCTGCGGGCACTGCTCGTCACACCGCCCCGCACTTCCAATTCCCGGGTGTTTCCTGCACTTAGGAGTAGTTTTGGTACGACAACACAGACAAAACAAAAAGCGCTGGCCAACCACAACAGCCAAACACCGCAGGAGGTGGGGGTGTTTCAGGCGCGCACAGGCCGGCTCGAAGCGGTCTGACCAGGCCTCTCCGCCCGCAGCCCGCCGCCTCCCGCCGGACGAGGCACGTCCCTCTCGGCTCCTGGGGTTCCCTTCGAGCCCTCCCGAGCCGCACGGAACCGCATGGAACCCCGGCATCGCCCCGGCTACTACCTCTGCCGTGCTGACGGGGATCGTAATGGCCGGGGCCGGCCTTGCCGCCCCGCGGAGACCGGCCGGGCCGCCCGCCGCCTCCTCCCCCGAACATCCTGGGCATGACGACGAAGACGCAGAGCACCAGCACGGTCGAGACCAGCACCTGCTGCACGGCCGACAGCGCCATGGCCGCCTGCTCCGCCTTCCCGCGGCCGGGCCGCGCCCCGCCACAGCGCCCCCGGCGGCACGGCACGGCACGGCACGGCGCGGCACGGCCCCGCCCACGCCCCGCAGCGGCTGCGACCCGCGGCAGCCGGGCCCGCCTTCACAGGCGAACGTGAGAGTGGGCTCCGAGGGCTGAAGGGCCTTTCCGGCCGCACGGGGAAATTGTGGCTGGAAAGGGTTAAACAAAGGTGAAGAAGATGCAGAAAAAGCAGATGTTTGATGCTCAGTCCGCTTAGTGCCACAAGAGGAGCGTGTTAGCAATGGGCAGCTAAATGATGCACATCCTGGACACACTTGGGAGCACGCATTTATTCTGCAATGAATGTCCTTTGCTTGGGTGGGTTTTAAGCTGGATTGGCAGATAAGGAGAGGAGTGGTGATTTTGGAAGTGATGAAGTTTGCAAAAGACACCACACGCAGTTTTAAATGGTCAGGAATAGGAAAACCAGGAAAAGTATGGCTTAAAAAAAAAAAATAACCCACGAAGAAAACAAACAAAGGCCTTAGGGAGGAAAAAGTATCAGCAGCCAGTGGAGTTAATTCTAAAGTCCAAAAAGAAACTAAGAGTGAACTGAAACGTATGGCACCAGTAAACCTAAGCAATAAATCACAGCCTCTTCTATTAAGATATAAAATTGGGTACTTTAATAGTAAACTTTTTGAAAAACAGTCATGACTGGAAAACAAATACAGAAGATCATTCATGTTCGGGACTCAGCTGCAGAGAAGTAAGAGGTACTAGAATAAGTTACTGGCCCAGAATTGCCATGTTTACCTCATGAAACTGTCTTTGTAAAATGCCCTGATGTGTATTTAAAGCCATACCACAGGAAGAGTAAATATTTGTTTCCAGTGGCTCTCTTAAAAATATTTAACATATTTGTAATATTGAATCTATAGTATCTGTGCATTTTCAGTTTGAATTAATTTTTATGTATCAAATCAAAATCCTTTAAGACCTTTTCAACAATAAAACCCAAAAAGTTTCATGTTTAATTAACATGCCAGTGATTCCTTGCCTGAGTACAAAACTGCATTTCAAATATCTTTTCAGTTGCTAGCAAGTGCTCTTACAAAGTTAATTTTCAACACTGGAGGGAGGAAAAACTTGTCTAATGAAATTAGTTTGTATTTCTGTGCTGCAATAGAAAAAGTCAATTAAAATAAAACACAGGCTTTTGCCTAAATAAGGGAAAGTATCTCTTTATGAAACTCCAGCGTTTGATATTTATCTTCTTATTGCTGACTGGTTCTATCTGATCGTTTAAGATTTTTTTCTTTGTAACTCAACATTGCACAACTATTTCACCCTTCATGCTTTGTAGACTTGGTATGCAGCTTTGGCACAGACTGCAAGGGCATGGACAAATGCATTTTTGAACATAACATATGCTTAAGTAAGAAACATCTGTACCATTCTTATTTCACATCTTTTGGAGAGAATATTTGGATTGGAGGTCATGAAGTTTTTAATGTTGCTGATGACATTAAATTGGTATAGTGAGGTCAGATTTTTAATTTTCGTAAAATTAAAAATCTGCAAAATTGTACTAAGGTTTGTATTTGTTACATTCAAGTAAGAGTTGTCTTTGGTAAAATGTCCTGGTTAGTGCCTACCATATAAACCAGTACCATCTGTAAATAACACAGAGGTGTACATATGGTAGCAACTGGCAGCTCACTGTCTTTTTAAATCTCAAGCAATTACTGTACTGCATTACCCCTGCCCTGGCTCACCTCAGTACCTTGTACTACAATTCGCTCTTCTTATCCACAATATCAGCCTCACTGAAAGCCTCACTTCTCATTTCACTGCATGATTACTACATGAACTTCACAAAATAATAATTTCCAGCTCTCTAGTTACCTAGCCACATAGTTTGGAATTCTTTAAGTCTGGAGATGCTGTTAGTAATCACAGTAATTGTGGAATGTCTGTGGGTATTCCTTAGCAAAAATGTTGATAGACGGATAAAATCCAGCCAAAGAAAATTTTATTCCTTACAAATCTCATAGAAAAGAAAAAAAAACCCAACAAAATTTATTATATATTTCTGATTTCTCAATGGTAATTCTTAGAAACTTAATGATGCTGAGAAAGTAAAGGTTTCTTTTGAACACTTAATATTTTAAATGTATTCATTCTCATGTTGAAAGAATAAGCTTTGCAGTAGAATCAGTTTCATCTATGAGCTAATACATTTTTCACTGATCTAAAACATGATAATTTTAATGTCAAATAGATCTTATCTAGTAAAAGGAGCTGTTAAATTTCTTATCTCAGTGTTCAAAGGTGCTTAGACTGCTCTCTGTGTAAACTACAGATGAAAATACTGTGCAGTTTACTTACAGAGAAACTGTTACCAGACACAATGGTATCTGTGAGATATTTTTTGGTAAGCTTTGGACTGTGAAATGAACATACTAAAAGTTATCAGAATAATTTCTGGAGCATTTTCCTTTCAGTTCTTTTTGTCGTTTCTCACTTATTTCTCTTCAATTGTTGATTCTTATTTTCTGCCCCTGGTTCTGCCTATAACAAAACCAAATGCAAGGCTGGAAGATTTAACTTTTGCTGTTTATTTGGCAGTAGATTTTTTAGAAAGCTAGAACTAGAAAGAATCAAAGGAAATTATTTTTCATTTTTTCTGTGGCACAATGAATTATGAAAAGTTACTTAACAAGGTAGTTTTTGTATTTTAATAATTGCAATTCAACCTTGTCTGCACAGAATTCTGGAGGCTTTTGCACATCTCTCTTAGAGTGATGTTCATGTCTAAACTTTCTTTCCCTTGATTGTTTTCTCCTTTCCTGTTACACACAGCTAAGTCATATGTTCATGCATTTCAGGCAACATTTCAGGGAAAATTACAAAGGAAATTAATCACCAGAAAAAACAAGCAGGCTACATGGGTTAAACACTGTGAACATGTAAAAGTATCTGTGTCATCAGAATTGATAATCAAACACCATGCATGATCCAGCAGCAATCGTGTTCTTGAAGGCTCTGACACAAAACTGAAACTGGGTAAAATTTATGAATCATAAATGGATGGGCTGTGTAGACCTGTTAAGAGAGCCACAACACTGGAATCTCAAAATTGTGGAAATCTCAAATATGTATGTGAGGCTATTACATAAAGGCCCCTGAAATGCTTATCCTTAACCCAGTACACAGGTAACACCACTTTAAACATTAAGATCCTTTTCAAAAAAAAAAAATGGTTATGTTTGATAAACACAACTGCTACTATCATTTATAGATGAAGAGTTGAAACTTTGGGAATGTTCGAGTCAGTTTGTCAGTCTGAAGCCTGTACCCTTCCTACTGGGGAGATGCTCCACTACTGAGTAAAGCTGCTATGTCTGCATGTCTTCCAGAAATGGAATGTATAATCATCCAGATGTTCTAGGTACAGAATTAAACATTTTTACCTGAATTCATTACAGTTTGGTTAGTCATGTGCAGAAGGTCTTGGAAGCATCTCCTCAGAAAAAGCAAATGCCTAAACCATAATGCCCATCTTCTCTTAAGTTTAGCATGTAACACTCTTTGGTCTAAAAATATGCAGTGCAAAAGCTTTCACACTTAAGTTCACAGGAGTAATCATCCAGATCAGTTCAAAATTACAGTAAAACTACCTGCAGTCCAGTCCCATACTAATGGCCTCCTCTGTTAATTGTGAAACAGTTTGCAGCCTCATTATTACAAAATAATTTTAGGATTTTTTAGCTTTTAATGAAAACAAAATGTTTTCTTACAGAATAATTCTTGTGGAAATTCAGTACCACCACCATGCTGTCCCATAATCTGTTTTCTGCCCTGTGGTGCCATTGTATAATAGCAGCAGCAATGCATGTCAGAATATCAGTTTATTCACAGGTCTGGAAGGCCAAGTGACCTTGCAACTGCCTAATCCTGTGGACAGAATAAGAAAACCCAGCAGATCCACCCCATTTGTTCAACTGAACCTGGTAAGTCAAGGTCAGACCTTCTCTCCCCAACACAAGGAACAATACTCTGTGGAGAAGTTGACAATTTGAGAACAAAATTAAATGTAATTTCATAGATTCTCAGACATCATAGATATCTGTAATAGGCTGTAATTCACCAGGTTTTAGTCCTCTGACTAAATAGAACATTAGGGAAAAATTAAAAATGTGATGTTTTATTTTTCCAGCCATTTTGAACTAAAAGCAGGTCAGAAGTGCAAAAGTGGGATGTAAACATCCCACTTTGTAAGGGGGAATTTCTCAAAGTCATGAGGCTATAAAGCTTCTTGCATGTACCCAGCTCATGGTGTTAAATTTCACTTGAGATCTGTGGAAGGTTAGGCAATCACTTGTATTGTCCAGACTATATCATGTGATACCCAAATCCCAAAACTTTATTGTCGAAATCCACTGCTTAATGCTGGCAAGAGTCTAAAACTCTCTTCTTGGGAAAATATAGATGCTCTAGGGCAGGCTGAACTTCTGCTTTAATTATAGATAGAGTCACTAGATGGAGCCAGAAATGCAAGAAAGCATTTTATAACTTGGACTATCCTAGACCCATCAAATTTCCTACTGCATAAAATCTCAGTTCATTTTCCAAACACAGAATTTCAACACCATCCATATATAAGTGCAAGATCATGTACTGTTAAATTAATGGTGCAGTTTTACTGTGATGATTTATTTTTTTTTTTTTGTGCAAACTTCATGTAGTTGTAATGTAATCATGGTTTTACATTGTCTGACCAGCAAAACTGAGCAGGAAATTAGACCCATTAACATATTTTACAATCTATTTGCAACAAATTTTCCCTGTAAACCTACCTAAAACTGGGTTACAAGACCTTAGCTCTTAAAACATATGGTTCTTCTTATGGTCTTGCATATTTGTACAATTTCGTTTAGGTTTGAAAAAAAAAAAAACAACCAGCTTGTAGAACAGTTGGAGAGACAATACAAATGCCAAATGCCAACACATAACATCCTACTGCCCTGAGAAGTGATCAGACCTGGAAAGTTATGCCAGGAGTGCTAATCCTGTAGCTGCTCTCCAGGAGCACAGGAGCTGCTCCAGTGATTTCAGGCTAGCAGGTAACAGCAAATAACTAAGGAGGAGAGAATCAGCACATACTAAGCTTGGGATTTCCAAATTATTTTTGTTACACACCAAACCAGGCTAGAATGTCTGTTCTGCTGCAAGGTGCTGTTCAGGAATGTTTTTTTTCCTCCTGCTGAAGCACAGCTAATTCTGTTTATTTCTTGAGTACTCCTGATACGGAAGCAATGTCCTGCAACATAATGGTAACTGGTATGACTAAACAGTGCTATTGGAAAATCAGCTGAATACCAGAAATCTGTTTTGTCAAAGCTGCATTTTTTATGATTGATGCAGGTTTTAAGAAAGCTGTTTGGCAGCATCACTTCAGATAAGACCAACAATCAGAGAGTGGTTTGGCAGTGACCCAAGATGGAGCACACTCAAAGAAAAGACAGAAGTATACTTGGAGGGTTGCTCCTTGCTGATATGCATGGCAGCTGCCTGTTTATGCTTTACCCTTTGACTGCCAGCTATGATGTCAGATAGAGTTGTACCTGATTAAGCAACTGCTCTTCACTTCCTGTTTGACACTTTCAAGTGCTTCCACACCCAGGGGACAACCTCTGAAAAACTGTTTGCCGGTATCATCTCCACCTAAGAGAATTTTCATTTTAAAATTTAAGAAAAAGCACTGGACAATTATGAAAATCACATTTTTCTTTGCTGCGTTGTCCTCACTGGATTTTTTCACTTTTTTTCATGCTTATCTGCAATATCCCTTGCCTGACATAGAAGATGCAAAGTTCATTGAAGATTGTGTGAGAGCTCACAACACATTTCGATCCAAAGTGAATCCACCAGCCAGCAATATGTTTCGCATGGTAAGGTGGTGATTGTGATCTTTTTGAAATTATTGTAGATTGGGCTGCTGATTTAGCCCATCTTATTCTTCATTTGTACCATGCTATTCTTTCCCTTTCAGTTAATGATTTCTGTAACATATATGTTGGTAGAAAATACATTCGTTTTCACAGTATTGTTCAATTTTAATAATTTGAAGGGAATTTCTTTTTTTAGCACAAGACTTAGCTACTCTCAACTTCAGCCAGAGCAAAGGGCTGTATTGCAAAAAAGAGTGTTCAGTTCTCAGTATGTCATCTACCTCTTTCTAAGAGAGATAGTAATCTGTTTGATATCAGGTCAGGTTTCATAAATGGAAGCTGTTTGGCTTTTAAAAAGTTTCTGAGTAGGCAGTCTGCCACAGGATTTGTTGAAAATCTATCATCTCTTGTTGTATCTTCTAATCTAGAATATGTGTTGAATAAAGGGATTTTCCAGGATATCCATTTAGATACCTGATCTTCACTTGCTGTAGCAGGGTCTGAAGAGTAGGGATAGGGATATCCAGGCTGACAAGCAGAGCTTGCTACAAATACAGTGGATATCAGAACAGGTTATGGGTAGGTCACACACACTGTTCAGTGGAATACATAAGGAAAAATGTCTATAGCTAGGTGAGGGAGGTAACCCCAGTCAGTGCATGTCACTTCTCTGAGCCCTCCAGCATGTGCTGCATAGCTGGGAAGGAAGTTAAATGCAAAACCACATGCAGAGTATGAATCATTTCTACAAAAGGAAGCTCACAGTAAAGGGATGAGAGTACCAGTGACTTTAATTTCTTGCCATGTTAAAAATTGTTTAATTAAAAAAGCAAACTAACCTGCTCAGACCAAAGACCCAGCAATTCTGTAATAACAGCAGAACAAATATATTTAAACCTCTCAAATCAAAGGTGTACTTACAAGGTGTCCAATCATGGTACTTACAAACTCTTAATGGATTTTTTTTCAGCCTTGAGGTCATAAAAGTTTTTATCATTTCTAGCATCTTATGGCAAAGGGCTGCACAGCCTAACCACAGGTTGTGTGAAGCTATTTCCTTGTGTTTGATTTTTGCCTGCTAATGCCTAGCTTCATTTAATAGTGTCTGGTCTTCGTATTGGAAGATACAAGTTAATGCTGCTTATTTACCTATTTCACACAAGATGTCCAGATGTCTCTGATTGAAGCTGCAGAGCACTCTCTGTTGCTATATGAAAACCCTCCAAACTTGAAGATGATCATCCTGCCCCGGGTTCTCTCTGGTCTTTCTAGCTCTAGTGTATGTTTCTTGAGCTGAGGTGCTGTGCTGCACACAGCATTTAACAGGACTTCTGCAGAAGTCTGATTATATATGTGGTTTTATTCTCCATTTCTTTGCAAAGAGTTTCTAATACTTTGTTTGCTTTTTAGTGTACTACTTTCAAGTGGTAATAGCCATCTCCAAACCTTATTAGGAACACAAACTCTTTTTTTTTTTCTCACATCCCTTAACTTGAATTTCCCTGTACTGAACTTTACCTGTCAGAGTAAAATCTGCAAGTCTGCCAGACTGGTTTGTTAAATTTTCACTCATGTCCCTTTGGATAGGTGTGTTTTCTTCTCAGCCCAGCAGAAATGAGTGAGTCTTTTATTTGCTTTGTCCATCTGCTGAGGAGGGAGAAAAGAGGCAGAAGGAGCTGCAGAGAGGAGCAGTTGTGACTCTCCCTTCTATCCTGGCCAGCAGAACAGAATTCCTATCTGGCCTGGTAATAATTGCCAATGCAAATCTCTGGACAGCCAATATCTCCTAGGCACAAAGTCCCCTGAGCCCCTCTACAGCTGCAAGTTTCACATAGTTGTCCCCTCCAGGTGAAGCAGCTTAAAGACTACATTCCAGCTCTAAATATATTAACAAGTCAGATACAACAGGACAGTGGATCCTGCATGTCTTGCAATAGCTAAGGGAGAAAGAAGACAAAAAATTGTTATGGGAGTAGAGATGTCAAGTGTGAGGTGGAAACTGAAGGCAGGGATGGGAAGCAAAAAAGGGGAAAAGAACTTTAAACCAGTTTCTGTTTTAAAATGTCTGAATTCAGCTAAGTCACTGCAGTGCAGGTTATGGTACATTTTCTTCCTTTTTACAGTCCTGGGATGCTGCTTTAGCTAAGACTGCCAAAGCATGGGCAAAGAAGTGCAAGTTTAACCACAATACCTACCTTGAAATGCCAGGAAAAATGCATCCCACCTTCCCGCTTGTTGGAGAAAACATCTGGACTGGCACAGCCCACATCTTCTCTGTGGATGCAGCTCTCAGGTCCTGGTTTAATGAAGTCAGCAGCTATGATTTCAGCACCAACACCTGTACAGACAAGTGTGGTCACTACACTCAGGTGAGTCTCACATGCCCAGTGCTTTATAGTCTAACATATGGATAGCCTAATATGTATGTAGTCTGATTTCACTAAAGATCTGAGTAGAGGCTTGGAATAGATTGCTTTGGAACAGGAATTACAGCAGGGCTTTGCACCCCTTATTGTTGCATGAGATTGGAAATAAATATTATGAGTCCCCTTGAGGGATGTCAAGTTCTACTTCCAGTAATGGTGGAAACGGATTATCCCCTGAAAATTTCACATTTACAGGGAAGCCAGATAATAAGTGCAAAAATGGTTATGAATGCATCATTTGTCCCAGCTGCCCTTCGGGTTAAGTTGCTCCTGTGTCAGCTAATTTAAATTTCCTTGAGATACTTCCCTTCTCCTTCTTCCCTTAATGCTGTTGCTTTGGCAGTATTTGAACAGTGCATTACGTACATCCCTTTGTCCTGCAGGTTGTCTGGGCAGAGAGTTACAAAGTTGGCTGTGCAGTTCACTTCTGCCATACAGTTGAAAATTCTCCAGGACTGTTCAACGCAGCACATTTTGTTTGTAACTATGCACCCGCGTAAGTTAATTGTTGCATTTGGGTGGGGGTTTTGTTGTTTTTTAAATACCCCAGCTGATCTGGTATCAGATGCCAACAATGATGGGTGCAGTTGTAACAAATTTCTGAATAAGCTACATCCTCATGTAACTTGTCCTAGGGAAACTTCCCCTGGCTATTGGGAACAGAACCAACTGGACATAGTTGGGACTGCAGAAAATCCCATTCTAAAAAAAGCAGAAGATCATACCTGAGACCATTCACTGTAATGCAGATGGTGAAAGAAAATCTGTTTTGACTTCGGTTTCTGCAGGAAAAGTGGAAAGGTGTAATCTTCCTGCTTCAGAAAGATTACATCGTTCTCTGGCCCTACATGAATCTCAAACAAGACATTGTAATTTAAGAAATAAAAGGAAGACAGCCCTCTGCTTTACCTGGTACCTTGCAGTATTTCTACCTACTTGTTAGAGGTTTGTTTTTTATAACCCAGGTGGGTAAAGAGGGACTAGAGGCAAATTCTTGTATGCTTACAATAATACAGTATTGCCTGAGAAGTCACACTGATTTCCAGTGGCAGGAGTGAACTGCTCCCCATGGCAGTGAGAGCTTTAATCTGATCTAAAAGGAATTTCAAGGAATTGCAATGACAAGTTTTTTGGTTAGGATATTCCCTCCCTTTGATAGCTTTTCAATGACAGCTACCAAAATATTGTTCCTGTTTTGCAGGGGGAATTACCCAAGAAAACCATATAAAGAAGGACAGCCATGCAGTAGATGCAGTAATGAGAAGTGTGTAGACAAGCTGTGTGGTAAGACCTGTCGCCTTGTTTCCCAGCCTTCAGCCTTGGAGTCAGAAATTTCATGTAAACAAAATAATGTTTATAGAACTCTTATCATGTTTTTGGATTCCTTTCTGTGAAAGGACAATTGATGGACACTTTCTAAGACCAGTGGAGTTGAAGAGGTTGAACCTCAGTCTTCCCATCTGGTCTCCTTTTTAGAAATCTATATAAGCTGTAAAAAAAATTAAACTTCCTCTTTTCCCGCTTTGATTCCATGGTGATCACTGCGTCTCCCTTGGGACAGCATTGCTCTACAAAGACCAAAGTGATCAAGTTAGAAAATTGCATAGCAATAAAAGTGGCATAATTAGCAGTGGAAAGACAAGAAGATGTCAATTTGCATTAGTTGCACACTGCATGGTGGGTCTGTACCACACCGTACAGCAACAGTACCAAACTCTGGGAGTAACAGAGTAAGAAGGAAATAATTGAAATACTTTGCTGTTGAAGGCTCTCAGAAGAAGAAGCCAGAGTTTCTGATGCAAGGAAGTATCAGACTATTTTCTCCCTTTTATCTGGCCAGGAAGTCAAATCAAAAATTTTAGCCCCAACAAATATTCAGTCTAGTTCTTCTCTCCTAGCAGAAATAGGAAATTTATCTTCTGCTTTTTTTGCTTGTTTGGCATGTCATAACACATTTTCCAGACAACTGTATTTCTGAACTAATAATAGTTAGCAAAAAGCAAAAAGTTATTTCTAACTTCCACAATTTTCTGAAAAACAGCAGTGAGAGCTTTATTGTTAATCTTTCGCCTACTATGCTCAGTGTTATCAGAGTGATGGTGGAAAATAATTAAATTAACAGTTGTAACAGAACTCGGAATGCTCAGGGCATGAGGGGATTTTAATCAAATCTTGAGGAGCAATGAATTGAAAAAAAACCCTCTGGAGCAGGCCTGTGGCAGCTGTGGGATGTCTGGCTGGTGCTGGGAGCCAGTGTGGGGCCGAGCTGGCACAGCCCACTCCCAAACCCTGCAAAAATGCAACAATGAAAGGAGTGTGGTTGGAGTAAAAACCTCTCTGGGATGGACGTGTTCCTGCAAATGTGCTGCCTGGGCCTGGGAGAGAAGTGAGCAATGGCCAGGGGCTCAGCCTGCTCCCTCCTCCTTGCCTCCCCTCTAATGAGCCAGAGTGACTGTGCTGGGTCAGGTGTGGGCACAGCAGGGAAACATTCAGCTTGTACCCCATCACTCTGAGTCTGCTCCAAACAGCAGTGGACCTTAATGTCAATTCACCTAGTCCCAAACTGGGCAATGTTTTAAATAAATAGTTTAAAGGAGATGCAGCAATGACTTAAATCAAATATGAATTTTATACAGAGTTCAATGGGGATGGTCTTTACTAGCCAGGCTCTAGACAGCTTCAGCTGTAGAAATTATTGAGGATTTGGTACTCTTATTTCCTTCTGTAATATCCTGGCTGACTCATCTGAAAGTCTCAGACTGACACATCACAGGAAAACTAGAAATATCTCAAAGACTAGGGGAAGGACAGGAGGAACAGAGTATTTAAAAGTTAAATGCTAGATCCTACCACCTGCTTTTACCATTTTCTCCTATAGGGCAAATGAGGAATTTCAATAGGATGCACACAGGCAATCCTGCAAACGCATAAAAACTTTTAGTAAAGGTGTACTTCTGTGACAAATTAGTAGTTATATTTGTCTGTCTGTAACTAGTTAAATTGAGTATGTGTAATGATTTTAAATAAATTCCATGTTCTGTTGTTATTTTTTATTCCTCCATCTCCATGACACAAATTCTTCCTGATACAACTGGTTTTTTCTGCTTCTCTTTCAATTCAATAAAAAATATGAACTCCACACCAGTTGAGAGCCTGCTTTTGCTGACCTGCTTCCCCCTTGCAGGATGTTTTAGGAATTAACTGGCATCATCAGTGCCATCAGCCAGGCACCAGCACAAGCTTACCTCTTTACATTAAGAACCACCATTGAATGGTACTCACGTTACTTTCCTCTTCTGATCTCTTTGCAGAAAATACAGAACGTGAGAAGCTGATAAGTACGTATCAAATTGTTCTTAATGGCCTTCCTGTAAGTATGGCTCAGACTAGGTCTTAACACCTGTTTCTTCACTGACTTTTAGGTTATGCCAACTGGTATCCAGACTGGGATACACAGCCCCAGCCACCGCGGCCCCACCCCTCCAGGCCTCCCATGCCATCATACGTTCCACCTGCAGAGCATCCACGACCCTCTTGTGACCAATACTGTCTTAGTGTTTTAATTTTAAGGCCACTGTTTCTCATATTGAGTGCTGGTGCTGTACTTTTAGTACAACGGCATTTTCCACACACTTTTTTTTATGAGTAATGGTCAATTAAGACACTGATTGTGATCCTACTTCTATATTACTCTCACATAATTGGCACACATTTAAAAAAAGCATTTGGTCATCTCTCATCCCTGCAATGTTTATCCAGCTAATGTTTATCCAGCCAATGTTTATCTACAGAAAAAGCTGCCTCTTCACTCAAGGCAAGATAAAAGTGGCAGTGCATAGAGGTAGTATAATTTATTGACAGTAGCTGCAACATTCTCCTATGTCTGTATGAGCCTCTTAGCTCTAGGGGTAGGTTGCTAGAGGGACCACCGAGACTAGATATTACTCCATGTGCTAACTAACAATCCTCCTGGAAGCCTGGGGCATCACAAAGACACGTCTGAAGTGGCACACTGTATCCAAAAGAAGCAATAATTCATCTTCATTAACCTTCAGTTATCCCAGACACAATTGCCCTCAGATAACGGAAATTTAACTGCATATACGAACAGGAATAAAGCTTGCCCTTTGTTATATTTAGCCTAGGTGTGTTGGTGTCCGTTACTCTACTGTCAGCGGTACTATTCAGTTTTCCTCTCAGAGTTAATCCTTGTTCTCCCAAAGTAGAATACCAGTTAACAGAGTAAGGATTAAGGTGGGGTGTCCATGCAGGAAAGGCTAATTTTAGGATGTGAGATGGTGAAAATATCTAAAAATGCAGAGTAGATGGCAGCCATCATGAGCTTTCAGATAGCAGGAAACAGAGACAGAAGAGGAAATGGGCCCAGGATAGATTCTGGTCTGGAAATGGAATATCTCAGCTTCATTTTAAAAGTTTTTAAAAACCTGATGAATTCAGTTTAAGAGATATTTAGCCCTCAACCTGACTCCCATTGTTCCAATATATGTTTGTTAGTGAGGGGAATCTTTCAAGCCAGGAGATACTGACTGATATTAGCAAAGCATAACTGTGCTATCAATATTTAAAGCTGTTTTTTCCTCCTTTGTCTTTGTTCTGATGTTTTACAAAGACAGTGACTCAAATTCTGAGCCACTGCAGCATGTCATCCCAGAGAATAAAAATGGGCCCCAGCCAAGGTTCTTGTTAATAGATCCCTAGGGGTGGATTTGAGTGAAGTGACACTGAATGACCAGTAGATAGATAGATAGATAGATAGATAGATAGATAGATAGATAGATAGATAGATAGATAGATAGATAGATAGATA